>WBMW01004176.1:352049-401133 GCA_013396635.1 Penelope pileata
AAAAGAAAACAATTGAGTTGTAAAAAAAAAAAAAAAAAAAAAAGGATTCAAAATAATAACTTATTTCCTCAACAAGAACATTCTTGAAATAAACAGATCTACATAAAATCACACAAATATGTACATGTTATAGTTTTATATATATAGTTATATATAGTTATATATGTACGTGTTTTAGATTGCACTTCCATAGCAACACAAGTTTATAAAGTCAGTCCTGCCACAGATTTGGTTTGAGCAAAAAATTCCCAAATACTTTGCAACCTCGTTTAGTTACTCTTAAAATTATCTGCTAAAACAATTCAGCCTACAGCCTCTCTTTCCCCAAACAGTAATTTTCACCTTGAACTAACCCATCACACTGTTACTATCATCCACCAGGCCATCATAAACACTTCAATCTTTTCACAAAGTTACTGGCACCTGACAACTAGGGGTCGTACTTCTGATTAAGGCAATACTGGTCACTTTCTGTATACATTCAGAATGATGCACACAAAAAACAAAGACACAAACCACCTTAAGGCATCAAAACTGATGGAAATCATTGCGAAGAGTTCTAAGATTTTAAAAAATAATAACACATTTGAATTTGAATTACTACAACTGTTCCAATATTTAAAACTTTAATGTCAATATTTTAAGGTTTTTCTAAAATTTGCTTTTTATTTTGCAGCAAAAAACTTGGGTTCTGTCATGTGAGTGCTAATACTAAGAGCAGAGGAGAGGGAGGAAAGGTGCCAGTTGATTTCATATATATATATATAAAGTCAAATGAGAAATGGCAGAGATTTAAACCTGAAAAAGTATTACAGGAATAGCCATTGTATGTTCCTAAAGAAATTTGTTTTGAGCTGAGCAAGTAAACAGCCTTTGAAATATCAAATACTGAGCCACAGATTTTCATCATTTTTCCCCCTCTATGCTATTTAAAAGGCATAACTAAGGAAGAGGATGAGAATGGAAAGGAACCCAAGCCAGACTGCTCTTTATACTTCAAGTTCCACATTATGTACAGAGTTTTACTGTGAACTAACTTGGGACAGAGCTTGTGTGAAGTTTTCTTACAAATTCACATTTTTCAGTCAAAAAAACATAGAGTCATCCGGAAGGTATCACATACCCAGATGCCATTCTTAGTCAGTGATCTTCCCTCCCTCCACAATCTCATGAGAGCCTAGAGATTAGAAAATTTACCTGGGGTAGCTTTCCAAATTCAAGTTCCCAGGATAGCTGTTTCACAGCAACGACAAGACCTGACCATTAGGTTATCACCTCGCTCAAGTACTTGGAGCGGTTCCACCTTTTACTAGTAGCAGGCAATGTACCACAAAAAGGAGGAAAAAAGTGGTAGGTTTGGTTACTTTCCTCTGATTATGGAAGGCACCTAACATGACAAATCACAGATCTTAAATCAGTCCTGACTGATGACTCTTTTACAGTACTATGTTCCCTCCGTCCTACGGAGCTGAAGGAATTTGATACAAAAGGTCAGCACATTCAGATGAGTGAGGTGGAGACCTAAAGTTGCAGACAGCAGTCTTGTTGGTTTTACAAGATGTGTCTGAAGTTAAAGGGAATTAAATAACACTTAAACCATTTCAGTGTCCTTGAAAAATCCCTGTAGGTGCCCATCCTTACATGTCTTTCTACTCTTGAGAACCTTGTCTGAAGTGCACTGCATAGGTCTATAAACCAGAGAAAGAGAGAAGTACCTTGCTGGCAGTGCAGAGAAAACAGCAAGCAGATTCTCCAAGTCCACCTGTACAGTGTTTACTGTCAATAAAGCATCACTGCATCCCAAAGTGGTAGGTGCCTCAAATTCTGGTGATGGCATTCTGGGAGTTCTCTCCCTCTGCTCCCCTCAAATCTTTTCCTTTAAACAATGTTAGAATATTCCTTACATAAGATTTTATGCTCAAAGACTTTTATGGTACATTCAATTCTCAGTGTTTATGTCACAATCAAAGGGTTATTCTGCCTCTTTATTAAAATATTTACTATGAAAGAACTGTTAATAGCAGGATGGTCGAGTATGCCTCCTCTCTCCAAAATCTACCTCATTCAAAAACCTCAAATTCATTACTGGTACATTAGCTAAAAAAGAAAATTAAAACATGTAAGGTTAAACTTAAGTTATCAGAACCAACTGTGCACTTTTCTATCTTCCTTAACAACAAAATGATCTTTAGCTGTGACTGCACATGGCTATTCCATCAATTACAGGTCTGGCTTAAGTTTGTACATCCTCTGCTTTTGAGGTTTGTACTCCTGATTGAGGGTTACTTTCCTTCAGCTGTGCTGACTCAACAGTTTGCCTCGTAGTATCCTTGGTAGGAACCTGTTAATGTCATAAAAAATATTTTTAAAAAAAGTATGTTTTGTTTTTGTTCTAACAGATTCTTACAGATCTTAAAGCATCATAGTGCAAACATTTGAGTTGAGCAACAGAGAGAAAGCAACTTCTTGAAGGGAGCAAACCTGAACAGTAGTATGTTGGGTAATCTGCTGTTATCTGCTACTGAAAAAAAATTAGCATAGAGCCACAGCCAGAATATTTTAAGCCCCTTAAATTGCTTTTTCTTCTCCATCTGTGATCATCATGAACTCTTCCTGCCAAACTCCTCCCTGTAGGAACTGTGATCTCCTCTCCTAGCTTTATATCATGTTTGAGCATGCAAATTCTCATACAGTCCTTTTACACCCCACTTTTCAAACATTACTGTCATGGAGCTTTACTGTAGCTCAGTGGGACTACCAACATCAGAGAACTAAAGAAGTAAATAGCTTCATTTATTTTTTTGTGGATTTGGCATATGTTGTCTGAGGTCAGTTCACACAGTCTGCTTAAGTGCCATCATAACTCTTCCAAATGCTGATCATCTGCCTTGTTCATTTGGACTATAAGCTTGGTTGGGCAGGCACCACTTATACACAGTGCTCACACAGTGTGCAACACACAGGTGGCTTCCACTTTTCATCAGTCCTCAAGGTAAATAATACGTTCAATTTTAGATTCACACTTAACTTGCAATGCACATCCGCTGGTTTGTTTAGATCACTAAAGTTTTCTGCTCAGTTAGCTCTAATACTAGCCATGAATTTCAGGTAAGAGAGACTAGTTGGAAAGAAAATGTTCACTGCAGAAAAACAGACCAATGAACACACCTCTGAAAAAAAGGTACAGATACAACTCAGATAGCTATAGTAATCATTGCATATTTCATTACAAACTACAAAAGACTTTTAAAAATAAAATATTTTTCAAAAAACAATTAAATAATATTATAAAATATTAGATGAACATATCTGAAGTTTGTAGAGACAAGACAGCTGATTCAAGAACAGGAAGTGGCCACAAAAGTAAATAATGTAGCACTAGGTACACAATAGCAAGCACAATTCAGAGTAAGGATGCCAATTTAAAAAGCAAGATCTGAGTTTGGAGCATGTATCTTTGAAATTTGTATTTTTCTCTTAACACTTTTTTTTTTTTTTAAGTGAATAAACTGTTAAGTGTGAGTTGTAACATAACCTCCCACCATCACAAAGTAAGCCAGGGCCAGGTGCTCCCCTGTTCCTTCTAAAAGTAACTACGCAAATGTTGACTGTGGTTACAGTAAGAAGAGCACTTGAACTGATGAATATACATGCAGTGAGACTGAAGATGTGGAGAAAAGAGACAAACAATATCATTGAAACTGGCGATTATATTAAGAAGAGCTGGAATAGAGATGAAGTAGATAACCGAGATGCAGTGCACTATCATGAAATTACAAAACAAGTACTCTTGTCTGCTGGATGCTGCTTCCTCAGAATCTTCTGGAGAACAGAGACTGAACAGTGCTTACCAGCTTCTCACATGCAGCCAGAGGGTTGTGGCTAGTTAGGTCCAGGCGGAGATCAGTGATGAGTGGTGACCCACAGGGGTCAGTCTTGAGATCGGTGCTCTTAAGCATCAGTGATCTGGACAGGGGGATGGAGCGCACCGCAACCTCAGTAAGTTTGCAGACAGCACAAGCTGAGTGGTGCAGTTGATACGACAGAAGGAAGGGACCTGGACAAGCTCAAAAGGTGGGCCCATAAGAACCTAACGAGGTTCAACAAGGCCAAGTGCAAGGTGTTGCACTTGAGTCAAGGCAATCCCAGATGTGAGTACAGCCTGGGAGAACTCATTCCTTTGTGCTATCAGGCATCAGATACGTCTAACCCCAGTAGTAACAAAAGACAGGGTAAGGCCTGAAATGGATATTCTAGATGGGAAATAGGTCGCAGATAAGTATCTGCGCAGTTTACCAATGGATGAAATTCCTTGGAAATCATTAAATAGAAATTGGATTTCTGAAGATACTCAGTAGTTAGCCTACAGTTATAGGCTTTAAACAACAATTACTGTGAGCGATTCACCAGCCTTTGTTGCAGGGGTAGTTGGACTAGGCCATCAAAATAGTCTGTTCTTGCCTTAACATCTACATGTTATTTTCTGTGGCGTTCCTCACCTCTGGCCACATAATATCGGAAGAAATATGCTGTTCATATGGCAGGAAGAAGCATAAATCCACTCAGTGGTGTGAGGCTCTGTGAAGGAGTGCAGGACTGGGGAGCACTGCAGTGTGCCTAAGGATTGAGGAAGGACTTGGCACTACCTCATGCTCAGAGGAGGTAAAAGATGGAGAAAGTGGGGGAAGGGAAGAATCCCCAAATTTCTCCTGTGATACGGAAAATCCTCAGGTTACTAGACATGGGAGCAGGGAATAGTTTAGGCACCAAATTGACAGAGCAGCCCTTCCACTCCCTCTAAGTCTAATTCTCTACAAGGATACTTGGCTTCAGTTTACATTTGTTATCAGGTCAGCTTTATATGCAGCCTAAACAATAAAATACATGCAGGAGAGGGGTAGGAGGGCAGACTGAATGCATTCTAATTTATCACATAAAGCAGGGACAGAATCTTTCATGTACTATTCCTGTCCTCATTCACACAGGTAAGAAAGAGGAAAACGGAGGAAAAACTCCTGAGAGGGGAAAAAAAAAAAAAAAAAAAAAAAAAAAAAGCCTTTTTATTTTGCTAAAGGACCCCAGGGAAGGGCCCCTGATGCAGAGGCCCTGCTTTTACAAATGCTTCCCTTTCCTCACACAGTTCCTTTAACACAAGCAAAAATTCCAAATTCCTCATTTGTTTAGCCTGAAATCCCTTGCACATTTCCCACAAACTACTTCCTTTTCTCTCCTTTTAGCCGGACTCCCTCTCTTTTTAATGAAGAGAAGTTCAGAGAGTTTTTCCCATGAATAGATGGCGGGCACCTGGGAGTTATGAATTTTAAAGTGATCATTTTCTTTCAGCCCCGCTGGACAATGGGGATCTCCTTTTGACTCACTTTCACAGCTTTGAGAGGCTCTCAGATCAGCCACATTCCAATCAGACTGGAGTCAGATCAGAGCCGGGCTGGACTGCATCAAGGTCTCTCACACAGAAAGACAAGGAGCAGATGGCCAACACTGAGCTCTCCTCCCCTTTTCAGAGTGCAATGGAAGGCAATGTGGGAAAGCGTTCCCCCAGCATTGCCTATTGATTTCTGAATAGGACCACCACATGCCACCAGCCTGTAGGTATGAACCTCTGTTAACAGATGGTGAGATCATTATGAGCAATTAATTCCTTTAATGTATCAGTGGGAACATGTTGGAAAGGGTGATGCAAGCACAGAGTGAATAGTGAACTTCTCATTCCTCAGGGAGAGCTGCAGCTACATCACTGAAGGATGGGAACACTCTTTCAAGAGGCTCTGTACATACTGAGAACCAGAGTTAGCCGTTTGGTCCACAGAAACAAGGCATGGTTTTTATTAACTAATCATCCCTCCCTCGTTGATATGTGATTAACAACAGATTTCTTTCTAGGTCATTTTTGGAGAGACAAACAATTCAAAACAATGGGAAAAAAATCCCAAACTATCAACACGATAGGAACACAGGGAATTCGGTCCTAAAGATGATGAGGGAATATTGCTTCATAACTCTTTGTTACATAAAATTTAATTTAGATTGACTATAATTTAATAAGGAAACAGACTATTTTGAACTCAGCTATGTGTATGTAAATAAATAAGAATTCATAATAGCTCTGTGCACTGGAAATAGAAGCATACAAAATAAGCCCTTAGCAGACTTGTCATAAAGTTACTACCACAGGATTTTACACAGACATGATAGATGGTACAATTTAAATATAGATATCAAATTGAAATGAAGAGAAATTCATGGAAATAGCACATATTTACTGCTATGCATTGTGATCTGAGTAAATTAAAATTCAGTGTGCTAGTAACAACTGTAAGACTGGGACATTCCCGCATCATCTGCTTTGCATGCATTTATATGACAGGTTTCTTTTTTTCCCCTCTTTTAGAGACAGGAAAACTGAGGGCACAATATAGGTGGCTAGTTAGCTCTAGGTCTTAAAGATGACAGCAGAAAGTGAACAGGAAATACAGGCAAGTATTCACTTATTCATATTTAAATGACACTTTTTGCTTGTAATTAAGACACTCAAGTCGTGTCTCTGTTCATGAAATTTACATAACTGTACAATAGCTTGCCTAAGTGAACAGCAAATGGTAGTTAACCTTGAAATGTATTATCTTAATTGAATAAATCTGGCTATAGTTCAATAAATTTAAACAGAAAGATATCTTTAAACTACTAAAATCATTTTTAAAAACACATTTGCTTTTACATGCTAAGATGGCTCACTGTTTTTCTTCTCGGTTTTTATTTCTGCTGTAACACTGGTCCCTGAAAAAAAGAAATCATTGCAGAACACCCAAGACATTGATACATGTTTGCTGTTTTCTCCTTATTGTTTGCAGTTTGAGTCAGTGTCACATTCTGGAAAGCCTTGATAAGAATATCAGAATATTGAATCAAAACGTGTAACTTGCCTGCTTGAGATAGTCCCTTACCTACTTTCTCTGTCCTTATTGGACTTCTGCTCTTCCCCTCCCCCATGCACCAGCTGAGTATCCCGTCACACAGTGAGAAATCTAGGTGGGAGAATATGGATTTTTGCATAGGTTAAATAGGAAAGCCACATTCCACCACTCTCCCATTTAAATCAGATTTACATGGGGTGTAAATCCCCTCAGAATAGAGCCATTCAGAAGGGCTCAGAATGTTCCCCTCACAACACTGATTACATTAAATCAGTAGCAATCATGTTTCTTGGATTATATAGTTACAGCTAGAGAAACTGCAGCATATTTATATTTGCGTGAAATAAGTTAATGAGAAGCCACCTGTGCCTTATATCAGTTTACAAGACGAACAGGAACACAGGTGTTTCAGTAATATAGCTATATGTTTTTACGTGAATTTACAAACACTGTAAGTGAACATATTGTTACTAAATCCAGCCATACACACACTTTGAAGCACAATATTTTGGATTTTGTTTAGGTTGTCTTCATCTTTAAAAAAAAATACAAAAGACTAGTTTCTTGGCCATCAGCAACAGCTATAATTTGGGCTTTTCTCCCTCTCACAATGTTTGCCATTGTACCTTGTGCAACATAGATTGTACATGCTCAGTTCTAACCCACAGTGCTGGCTAGAAGCATTCAAACCGTGAATTACCATTTTTCCCAGCATCTAGTGCTAGTCAAAAGACAGCACAATAATACACTAGAAGTGCCTTTGTCTGTTAAAACATTGTTCTTCATTACTACATGAAAAGCAAATTGTCTTTGTATAGAGGAAGAGTGGCACACAAGCTCTGGGAGTAAGGAGAAGGAATTTGTATCACTAGCTGACCACCTCATAGATACACATGCCAGTTTCTCCCTCAGTAGCACACACATTTATGTTTCGGATAAAATTTTGCCCATACCATTTCTAATTACAAACTGTGTTAGAGTCTGAGTCCAGAAGGACTGTTTGCTTTTGTCCTTAGGGAGAACATCCATGCTTTCCCATATAGGGTTGTTGTTTCTTAGTTTGTAGTTTTGAGGGAAAGGGAGCACAATAATAAAAATGTCCATCCACTTGTTTCTAAACTGAACAGAAGCGAATATCCTGAATTGGAAGGGACCCGCAAGGATCATCGATTATCTCTTGATTTGATACACACCTAAAACAAAAGCAGATCGGAAAACCTCATCCTGTCATTCAGATAATTCAGAAAACACAATCAAATCATGAATTACGCAAATTTGAGAACAACACTTATTTTCACAATATGGTCAAACAACTGTACTCCAAACCAATCTGATCTACTGAGGATTTTGCAAAATGCAAAATTGCTATGGTCTTGAAATCAGGCAAGATATGGGACAAAGATCCTTCAAGGGCCATTCTCAATTCCCCCACGTATCCCTTTTCTTTCAATTGAAGAAATAATCATCATGTGCAAAAAAAAAAATCTTATCAAGTCTAAAAACCAAATACTTAGAGGACTAGAGAGGAATGCAGTCTACTATGACTGTTCCAGATGTTGGTGGATTACAAGACGAATGGGCATTAAAGCATTCAGCACCAAAATCCCTGGCAACGGAATGATCTGTTGCTTGCATACCAGTCACATTTAAGTACGTGCAAGCATTCTAAGTTTTCGTTCATTTTTACAGCATGTAAATATCTTGTCTATATACACCAGCAACAGCCAGTTCTCAACAGTTCCATATGATTGAAACCAGTCTGCTGAAGATGACGAGACAGGGAAATACTCAATACAAGCACAAATGCAATTCCTCAAGACCTAAACATAATGTAGGTGTTTGCAGTTTAATCTTTTCTCCAGAATCAGCAAAAACACACAGATCATAAACTGTAGGAAAGATGAAATTAAAACCTGAGCCATTCATTGTTCAGAAATACTTGCACAGGTATTCTAGATACATCCATTCCAGAGTTCAGAGCTGGCCTGCTGATACAGAATTTTTGTTTAACCTTATATCTCAGAAATACAGATGTGAAAGTGGAAAAACATCTTTCATAGCAGGTTATACAGCTGTGACTCATTTTGGAAAACATTAGTAAATTCTCCCTTCTTACTTATTGACTAAAAATCACAACCAATGCTAAAAGGGTCTAAAAGCAAGCTCTGAAAACATAAGCACTCAATTACTGTTCAAGAGGAATAAAAGCATACAACAGGCATACATGCAAGTGCAAAAACCTACAACTAATGAAATTCTCTCAAAACATACAAGCAAACACCAAACCATGCATATCTATATGAGAATAAGGGATAGGGCTCTGTGGGAGAAAGTCTGAATAAAAAACAAAGACCCCCAAGAAGTTTGCTTGGTCAGGTCACTGAAAAACCTGACTGCTTAAAATTAGCTTCTGTTACTAGTGTGAATATGTAGAAACACAGATCTGGTTTAGTTTCCTAGACAAAAGTGGAAGATGCTTCCACGTAAGAATGCAGGTATTCTGTAAGCTTCCCCACATCCCAGTATGTTCCCGTCTCCCAACAGGTGTGTTTTCTGGATTCAAACTCTCTTTGTCCCATAACCTTCTCTATGAAACAGGGCTACAGGACTCTGTGACTGGATCGGTTTTACCTTGGTGGTAAACTTCCAACTTTTCTATCAGTAAGATGGGTTCATAGTCCGGTTAGTGACCCATTTTGCAAAACCTGCCTCATCATTTCCTTCAGTGCACTGACTGGCAAGCATACGCAAAAGTCACGGGTCTTGACAGCCATCCATTCAATCCCAGTAATTTTGTTTAATCACACATCAGTCATTTAGCCAGCTATTTGTGACTCCCAGAGAGCACCTCTGCAAAGCAGCTGAGGTTTTCTCACAGTACTTGAGGAAGTCTTTCTGCACAGAAATAACCGCATTCCCAAGTAGTCAGAGAAAAGGAAGCCAAAAGCCAAATCCCAGCATGCTGCAACCTGCCACCACTGCCTCATCACTCAAAGAGAGTAACAGAAACAACTCCAAAATATTTTTTCTTCTCTCCAAAATCCTGTCCCAACCAGATGGAAAACTGCAAGCAAACTCTGTCTTACCTTCCTCACAGAAGAAGCATCTTGCAAGCAGCAGACCTGAACATGTTGCCTTCTAAACTAGTTTATTTCAAGGAAACTGAAGATGTCCATTTCATTATTATTTTTTCATTTTACCCATTTAATGGCTCTATTGCCCAGTCTCTTTGATATTGCTTCTCTGTGTTTGAAGATACCAGTTATTTAAAAAATAAACAATTTTGAAAGTTACTCTGCCTACTAGAATTTAAAATATACAAACACATTTCTCCAAACAACTCCTTAAGTTAGATGTAACAGCCCTGTTAGAGTCAATGACCCAGAGTATTAGTGATCAAAATACAGCTGAAGTTTAAGCTGACTGGAGAGAAACAAAACAAAACAAAAACCACCACAGAAAGCACACATGTGCACACCTTTCTACTCTATAATTGCCATTGCTGGTACTGAGTCACGATCAAAACAACTACAAAAATAGTTATGCTGCACTAGCAAAGTGCCCTGCAAGCTCAATGCCCATTTTCAGCAAGGCGTTAACTGTCATCCCCTGCAAGGCAATAAAAGTTTAGATTTGGTTAGCAACATCTTCCCTGACTTGCATGAAATGATGCCAAACAACTACTGATGATAAAAGGTATACTCTCACAGAAGTGGAGTCATAGTGAAAGTTCAAACAAGGCTGTCATTGCCTGAGCCTGTTGCAACTTTTGCCTGTTAAGTCTTGGAGAAATCACAGCCTCCCTTAAATCAACAAATGGTTTAATAGCAACTTCAGAGTTCACAATTTCACACCAAAGCTATATCTGAATTTTTAAAGAAAACTGTAGAATCCAGTTCCCAAAAGACTCTGAGGCATTTAAATTAAAGTTTAATAAATGAGATTTTGTCTGACCTCTTCCAAATGTCAGCACTCGTGCACCTTATTTTCCATTATAACTAATAAATAAATAAATGGAGGGAGACATCTCTTTGCAAACGCTTTTTGCACACTGCCATTCAACCCAGATTGCAACTCCACAAGACATTTGTCACATGGATAAGGTTAAAAGCAAAGAAGCAAGAAAGTTAGGTGCAAGCCAGATATGACACTTCTTAACTGAGTTAGGAGGTACATGAAACAGAACTGCTGAAGCAACGGTCTAGACCTCTGTACAGTCAGATTTTCACAGCACGGATGAGGTTTCAAGACCCTGCACTCTTTTGTTTTCTTTCTGTGGTACCTTGAATTTTTATGCACTCACTCTGTGTAAAGGAGTACTTCTGATTTCTAAATTCAGTGCAGACTGTCAGAAAAGACATGCTGCATGCTTTGTCAGGAACACAGAGTCCTCTTCCTCTGAAATAAAATTTTCCAACTGAAAGTGTCAGATAGTAAAAGATTCTTTTATCTTCACCGGCCACAGAGTACCTTTTGCACATCTGAATTCATCTAGTGTCAGCAGTTAGTTATGTGCTTGTTATGTTTCTCATCATAATTCCATAATCCATTTAATCTGTCATTGCTCAGTGCTGCTGATTAAAGGGCCAGTCCCATCTTCCTCCTACATACTGTGGCCATTCATTCCCACTATCTCCTCTGCATCAGTACCATCATTTGTGTGAGGAAATAAACCAAAAACCTGAGTAAGCTGAAAACCACATCATTTCTGGTTTCTGCAGGTTAGGAAATTCATGTGGCAACAAGCTACCTCAGCTTCACCCAGGAAGCACAAATAGCAGAGCTGGCACACGGGAGAGGCAGGAATACGCAAGGAAACTAGATGACAGTTGGAATGCCCTTTTCAGCAGACACATTAAATTATCCCTATAAAACAGATCAAGGAGCTACGGCCATAGTCTGCTAAATCAATCAGTGCAACACCTCACTTAGGGATGTAGTGGATTCTCTGTTAATAGAAGACTAGGTGAGGACTAGGTCTCCAAAACCATATGCCTAGCTTCTCTCAAAGACACAGACTCAATGAAGGAATATCAGAGTGAAACTCTACAGATTCCTTTATACAACAGCAATAGGATTCTAATGGTCTCTTCTGGCTTTCACATCTCTCTAATTTATGTGTGAATAGCCTTGGTCTTCTTCCAACACACTAGCATATCAGAAATTTATCAAACCCCTAACAAATGATTTACACTTCTTAGGAAAGAATTTGCACCTTTTATCCATTGTTCTAACCCCTGCCATGAATACCTTAAGGCCAGTAGTTAGCTCTCTGCCTTTACTGACAGCCCATCTTCCTTTCACAGATGGAAAAAGAGTATCTACAATCATAGCACTGCTCTTACTGTTCTTTGCACCTACAATACCCTAGTTGAAGGCACAAGTCCAAGGTTTACCACTTTGGAACATGTTGAATGTTTCACTAAATCAAAAGACTCCCTCAATAAACGATGTATGGAGTCTACACGAACGTTGATAGGCTTTGCACACTTGTGCACCCAGTCTGATGGTGAAAACAGGTGTTTGGGCTGCTGTATTCCAGAACCACAGAATATTTTCAGTCAAAAAGGTTGTTTAAAAGGGTCTTTGAGAATCTAAGGAGTTGTATGGTGAATTCCACAATTCCTCCTGTACTAAGTTTTACTAAAATTCCATAGTATAGTATAGTGAAGAGTTGATTAAAAAGACAAGATTTATTGACATCTTGCCCTTGATTAGGAGGAAAAATAATCTAGAACCAGAAAAAGATTTTCTACAGGTTTTCACTGCCTCCTGCTGGTCTTAAAGTCAATGTTTTTGCAGGCATATGGTGCCAGGGTGTCTGCCACTACTTTGCTCAGTTTGCCACTAAGACACACTCTCACAGATGAGCCCATGGAGAAAAATTCACACGGTGGGCTTCCAGCTCACATGCTCAGCAGTGAAAAATACACAAGTTGCGGTGCTACTGATCTCACCTCCCAGGCATACAGCTGGATGATCAAACAGGTCTTTGATCCCGCTACTTCTGGCACATCAGGATTGGAAGCAAGATAAAGGCAGCAGAGCCACTGTGCAGCTCAAGCCCCGTTATGGAACTGCTGTGCTTTCTGCTCTGGCGCAGCCTCCCAGGTTGGCTTCCCTTGGCAGCCATGGTCCTTCACTCAACAGGTGACTTGAACTGCCATTGAATAAGAAACTGGCATAAAGGTGTCACTAAGAACAGCCTGCTCTTAGTTGGACTGATTAACCTGAGCAAAACACAGTATTAATGCAGCTTGATTGTTTGCAGTGTTCTAGCTCTCTTTTGCAAAGTTAGGTCAGACCTCTCCGCACAACACTGCATTATCCTGGGGTGACATATTACAAAAACCCAGGGAAACCAGATTTTTAGCACTCCCTTATACACACCTCCTTCATACACACACACTCATTTCAGCAGGTGGCCCATAGGCACTGTTGCTGTACAAGAAGGTTCAGACTCCTAAATTCCAAAGAATTCACAGCCAGTGTTTAGCACACATCACTGAGGTGTTGGTCCTCAATGTTTCATTGCAAAGGTCTTAAATTCTGCTAGAAATCATTCCTTCTGGTGAACCTCAAATTTGATTCCTCAAAAGCACCTAGACAGGTTGTAGGCAGAGTAGAAAGCTTTCTTCAAACCACATAGGCCTACAAGAAAAGGAGAAAAATGAATAAAATTTTATATATATTAATTGATTGGCTTTGCCACCTGTACACAAATCCTAAAGAGTTCAGCAGGAACCCCCTGAAGTTCCTCACAAAGCATATTCAAGACTGTAGTACCAATTTAGAAGTTCACGATGCCAATATCATTTGAAGGCTGTTTGTAAGTTCTTCAGCTCATTTAGTTTTAGACCCTGCAATCATTAATTTGACACTCAAGACACTTCTAAAAACTCTCAAGGAATCTGAGAGGGGAAAGATATCCGTTACTCTGTCAGGCATCCTAAAAAACATGTGGTGTGGTCCCATGAGGAAATCTGCAAAAACAACATGGAGGTTCTTCCTCATCATTCAACTTTTCACCAGAACTCAGTCTCCCAATCAACTATTTTCTCTTTCATGCACACAAACACCTTCCATATGATTCAAGGAACGGAAGTCCAATCTTCAAGTTTCTGAAGAAGTCTGCAAGAGCAGAGCAGGCCTGGTATTGCCTGTAACTCAGTAACTCTATAAAATAAAACACCTAACTCAGAGCCCTTCAGTGTTTCTGGTAGGTGGGACTCCTAACTTCCACAGCCTCAGAGTTCTACCATTCCTCTCCCTGTATCAGCGAACAAGTATTTCAGTGAATAGTGCCACAGCTCTGTTTTCTGAATAGAAAATAGTAACATAGTTTTGTCTCCTGGTCTATTATTCTTGGCTTGAATATCCTCTTCCTTCCCAGATTTTGCTTTCTCAAGTTGCAATATCATCAAGAAGATTTTTGTTTTTTTGACTGTTTGCTTTTTAATGGAGAAACAAGCCCTAGAAAAATACCAACATGTATGGAAAAAGAATTTTTACTAAGGCAAAGCTGTTGCTGTAAGTATATTTTGGAGTACATGGACTTCACTCTATTGCCACTCTTGAATTAGCTGCCAATGAAACAAAATGTTACATTCTTATTTCTCAAATTCCCTCATATGAGGCTGGTGGGAAAAAAAAGGTATGGAAATATTTCATACATAAGCACACATATGCATGCATTTTAATATACAAGTCTGTGTGTTACAAGTTTACTTCTAGGGGTCTACATCGACTCCAGTTATTGAAGTGTAAAATAAGTTAACAGTTCCCCCGTACACAATACTCCCAATATGTCACAGTCAAATATTACTTCAAAACAATGAATACAACGTATTCCTTTTATTCAGGGCACTTGAGTGGAGATGCACAAATAGCAAATATACTGTACACAGTTCATCACTGTATATAAATATCTAAAGTGCAGAGTCAAATGGATAAGACCAGGCTCTTTTCAATGGGTGCAGCAACAGGACAAGGGACAATGGGCAAAAACTGGAACACAGGGAGTTTCATACAAACATGAGCAACAAATTCTTTACTGTGAAGGTGATAGAGCACTGGAGCAGGCTGCCCAGAGAGGCTGTGGAGTCTCCTTCTCTGGAGATACCCAAGACCCATCTGGACGCTTTCCTGTGCAAATTACAGTAGGGAACCTGCTTTAGCAGGGGGTTGGACTAGATGATCTCCAGAGGTCCTTTCCAACCCCTGTGATTCTGTGATACCAAAACATACTCAAGTCTTGGAGTACTCACATATGTACACAAAGATAACATGGTAGACTGCAACTCCTGTAGAAAACAAAGAGCTTCAAAAGCTGTGCTTACTAAAAATAGCTTTGTGACTGTGCAGGGCTGCTAGCATTTTTTGATGTTTAATCATGCTTAATCTCTGTGCATTTTATTTTTAAGCTCAGATATTGTGAATGGATAATTTGTTCTGAAACTACTGAGCTGAGCTACATTCTGCTCTAAGTATGCTTTCTCCCCTGTCTCCCTCGAGGAATCAATGCAATCTTTTAAAATCAGTATTTTATCAAATGTGATTTATCATAAGGCAAATGCTACCATTTGCAAAAGGGTACTCAAACTCAAACTTACCTTTGAGTTCTGTAGCAAGTGCTTGTTCCTTCCAAGAGCATCTTGCCAAACAGGGCAGATGGAAAGAACAAGAGTACTTCTTGCACTTCGACCTGGGCATATATCCTTTCAGTGCAAGTTACTTAAACTCAGCAAACTTGATTTTAGGATCAGAAATTACGTACATGGTGCCTATTTGTAGAGTACAATGTTGCTCTGCTCATACAAGCCAGAGGCCTCGGAGGTATGTGTCCAACAGCTCCAAATGTACAGAAACTTCCTGAAAATCTTAATACCTTGCCCATTTTTTAAAAACATTTAGGAAACATTTAAACATTTAGGGAAAAAAACCTCTCAAAGCATAAAAAAAAGAAAATACTGAGACTTTGCCATAAAAGACTAATTCAATCCAGCATGCTATGCAGAAGGTACCATGCAATCTATCTGCAGCACCTCTGTAACTATCTAGCTGAGAGCACATGATCCCCTCCCAGCACAAAGGCAAAGATTTGCAACTAAAAACAGAATCATGCTCTAGAAGAAAGGGTTATATACGAGATCTTTTTCACCTTGATTCAGGGTTTTACCCAGAAGATCAGTCCCTCACTTTGTATTTATCACAATCCTGCAGGAACAAGATTCCCTGTGGTACGTGGGTACGCTCTCTCTAAACATAAAGAGGAAACAGTCCAGAGAATTTCCTTCATCTCGATATCTTTTGCTGTCTAAAAGTCAGCCATCTAATCTAAACTAGACATCTAGGCTGCCTCAGCAGAGAGAGAAGCATCTCCAGACAGTGATTCATCTCACCCTAAAATTAATATTTTAGATAGGAGGAGGGGGATCTGCAGGTACCTGGAGAGTATGATCACTCTCTGCTGAACAGAAAAGGGGCTGTCCTGCTGAGCATTCACAAACTTTTAAACATCTAAAAATGAAAGAACCACCACATCTTTAGGGGGCTCTACATCACAGTTCAAGACATTTACATCCAAGCAAGCTTAAAACTAGGTAGCTGCCAACAACAGTCCTACTGCAACAGAACACCTCATAGTGGCACTATAAAACCTGCTCCTAAGAGCTCACACTGTCAATCCACATTGTGCTTTAGCAGTAGTGGGATTGCTTTTATTCCGGAGATGGTTTAGGATTGTCGCCTTTGTCATCACTGTCACTGCCACATCTAACAGGCTTTCCACAGCCTGAAATTACAAAACCTTGTTCACAGATCTTTGCAAAGCACCAGAGCACTGTGGTTATTCAGTTATCTGGCCTTCCCTTTGCAGAAGAACAAGAATACAATGGACCACTTCTGTCTGATAAACAGCTTCTCATCTGTGGACTGGTCTTGAGGCACTAAGAACCATCCAGTTGCAAGGAGTCCTCCTGTTTAAGGTGCACTCTTCTCATGAGTTCATTTTTCCACATTGCATTCAGTAACCTGGAGCCTGAACTGATGGGCTTTCCTCCAGCGAACTGATCTCATATAAAGAACAAGAACTTTATTTTCTACCACAGACAGCAGTTATAGGAACTTTCTTTGTCTCCTACAGAGAAGTACTTGATTGATATGCAGACCCATTTAGCAAAAGTGAGATTATCTCCAAATATCACCTTCCCATTCAGAAATCCCATTACTGAAACTGCTGCTAAGGTCTGTAATTAGCAAATCCCTGTGACTGGTTACAGAAACTGTCACAAAAACAGACATCAAACAGAAAGAATGTTCTTAAGGAAATTTAAATAAATCCATACCCATCAGGTAAATTTGACCTTTCAGAAGACAAGCAATAGAATATGAAGCTTTACACCACAGGCCATGGTTCAAAATTGACAGAGCTCAATAAGCAATTGAAAGGTGTTGCCAAACTGAAGCTTCCATTTTCACCTATAGAAGCATACTGATTATACAGTGCAGAATTAAGTCCTTCACAAATATTATAGCTGCACGACAGCCCTGCCTTTCAAAAACAATATAAACACCAAGAATCCCCATCATCTAAAAGAACTTGATGCAACAAAGACTCTGACATCCCTCAAGGAGGACAATGTTGAGTGAAGCAACAGCAGTGATCACCTCGTGCTGAAAAGTTTGTCTTCCAGCACTATGACTGTGATGCTTCAGAAGCACAGCATTCAGATTAAACAAAATATGGAAAAAGAAGCAAAAAATTAATTTTAAACATGTTGATAATGTTTCTGAGGCATCCTTGAAGATCAAAGGCAGAAGTCAGCTGGACCAGTTGTGCAGCACACTCAGTACAGGCTTCAAAGATCAGAAAGCCAGAAGTTGCACAACTGGAAGTTAAAGTTGTTTTATTCAGCAGCGTTGGGCTGGGAGGGGCACAGCAGCTTCTCAGTATTTCACAATAGGAACTCTTCTTTAATCACCCACTATAATTATACACTGACACTAGGAAATTACATTATGAGGGCAGTAACTTCTCCAAATAATTGTCACCCAAAGACATTCTGCAATGGTTTGTGAGGTTTTCCAAAGCAGGCTATTTGAAGATGGGAAGCAGAGTTTCACGTCAGAACAATTGGTTCATATGCAATTGTTTTTTTCAGCTTTGTGTTATAAAAGCAGCTGCAACACCTGTTGGCCTAAGATATCTCATGTGTGTTTCATTTATCTTTTGGATCAGCCACTGGAAACCTGGCCCTGACACTAAAACTGAGATTATGAAAGCTGGCCCAAGTTAACAGCGTTTGTGTTTGGCTTGGTTGGTGTTGAGAGAATGTTTTCTTTGTCTAAGAAACTAGATGAAAGTTCCATTTTAGGTCTCAAATGTATGTCCGGTCTTGCAGCTGAACCGTTGAGCAGAACTAATCCAGACTCATTATATGGCTGGGAACATTGCGGATGAGCTTCAAGATGGGGTCACACAATGCTTCTGATACAGCGGTCAAATAGGAAAAGAATATGAGGTTGGGCGGGTTCAAGCATCTGACAAAGCACAGGATTGGGGTATGGACGCATGCAGCCATTGAGGTCTCAAAGATAAAAGCAATGCAGCAATTAAATGCATTAATTAAGAAGTTTCAAGCTTTACAATTTAAAGAGATACTCCCAACTAGTCAAATACCTTAAGGCTTACCCATAATCAGATAATCTGATCTTCAGTATGAATGGAGGAATGAACACTGAGTGAGGACCCTGAAACGTCAGCTGTGTGCCTGAAGACTGTTTTTTCAAGATCAGCCCTTAACATTGGTTCAAAGAGTCATAGTGTGTGGGGCTACATCTGGCTGGTGGCTGGTCACCAGTGGCACTCCCCAGGACTCATTTCTAGGGCTAGTCCTGTCCCACATTTTTATCTATGATCTGGATGCAAGAGTGCATCCTAAGTACATTCGCTGACAATACTAAGCTGGGAGGTGCTGCTGACTCCCTGCAGCGATAGGAGGCCTTGCAGAGGGATTCAGGTAGATTGGAGCACTGTGCCATAAGCAGTGTCATGAAGTTCAATGAAGAAAAATGCCAGGTGCTGCACCTGGGATGGAGCAACGCCAGACACAGGCACAGACTGGGAGATGAGGGGCTGGAGAGCAGCTCAGCAGAGAGGGACCTGGGGGTGCAGTTGACAGCAGCTCGGCATGAGCCAGCAGTGTGCCTAGCAGCCAAGGGACAAACCAGATTTTGGGGTGCATTAAACACAGCACAGCCAGACGGTCAAAAGAGGTGATTCCCCCACTGTATTTAGGGATGGTGTGGCCTCACCTCAAATATTGTGTGCAGTTCTGGGCTCCACAGTATAAAAAGGGTGCTAAGGTCCTTGAAGGCATCCAGAGGAGACACCAAAGCTGGTGACAGGGCAGGCAGGCGTGTCCTGTGAGGAGAGGCTGAGGACACTTGGGCTGTCCAATTTGGAGGAGGCCCAGGGGCGACCTCGTTGCTCTCTGCAGCTCCCTGAGGAGGGGGAGCAGAGGGAGGTGCTGGGCTCTGCTCCTGGTCACTGATGGCAGGATGGGAATGGCACAGAGCTGCACCAGGGGAGGGGCAGACTGGGCACTGGGAAACATTTCTGTGCCGTGAAGGTGGTCAGACACTGGGACAGGCTTCCTAGAGAGGTGGCTGATGCCCCGTGCATGTCAGCGTTCAAGGAGCATTCGGACAATTACCTCAATAACGTGGTTTAGCTTTTGGCTAGCCCTGAAGTGGTCAGGCAGTTAGACTTGATATTGGTAGGTCCTCTCCAACCAAACTGTTCTGTTCAAAAACATCAAGAAGGAATTTCAAGAATAGAAGAGTCAACCACCCAAAATCTATCAAATCCATGAAAAAATTGCACAGGATTACATCTAATATGCCTTGGTAGGCCTGGTTAAACACAGAGGCACTTGCTCTAACAATTCCATCCTCTGAAATGTGCTTTCAATGGACAGGAAAGATACAAATGCTGTACTTAAACTCTTTTTTCTCCTTCATATATAACACCATCTCAGAAGATAATATTTCAAGCAGGAGTATATAAAGTTCTGCATACAAAACAAGTATGATCATTTAAAAACAAACAAGCAGTTGCCTTTTTTTTCAGTGCTAGTTATCTATTCAGTTACAGACTACTCCAAAAGAACACTGCACAGGTGAACATTTAACCTTGCTGACAAAGACAACAGGTTATATTTTTAAATATCTATAAATAAAGTTTGTGTATAGACATGTATACACATGCACTTCCAGTAAGCCTGGACATTTTTAGAGTAACACTTCCAGATTCTAATTATTGTCTTAAATGCTAAGGTAAGCAAGATATTGTGTTCTTACCCAAGTTGATATTCTCATTCTTCCCCTCACAAAAGCATTCTTTAAATAAAACCTTTTCATCACATTCCTCACAGCACACCTGTACAACTCTACTTGATTCCCATGACACACAGTGATGCTCCAGCAACATTCTAGGGATGATGTAACAATATATTTGCATAGGTCCTTAAAAGAAAAGGGAAATCAAAGTGGGGGATGCACACTTTGTTTACTTGAATTGAAAGATTAGCTCAGTACTAGATCTTTTGGCTGTCTTGACTAATTGTGATTTGCTCATTTGTGCAGATCAGCTGAGAAAATCCACAGTAGGCACTGTGTTTTGGAACTGCTTAACACCAAACATCAACTGAGATTATTCCAGTTTGCTGCCTGATCCCATAGGATCTCATGCAGACTGAAATTGTAGTAACTTCAAATGAAAGTTCACCACAACTGAGCAATTGTGGCCAAAGCTTGTGCTTAAGCACAATGGTACAAAATGGCAAAAATGAAGTTGCAAAGGGCATAAGCTAGAAAGGAAGAAAATTCTGCCCACCTTTATTTGCTAGCATTTTCTATTTTCAGAAGATAAAAGTTACTCCACAGATAAGAGAGAGAATTATCAAACCTGCAGAATAAAATCTTATATGTGCACATATTTTTGAAGATATCTTACTGATAGTTATTTCAGCCATCGCCTTCTCTTTGATTTATTCCCTGGTTTAATTACTGAAAATAGAAAACTTCTGAGTACCCTGTACTTTGGGAATCACACCAAAATGCAGCTGCTTTATGGTCAGTTTTCCATTCCTATCATCTCTCTGAGCATCTGTGCACAATGTTAGTGATTATGAGTTGTACCATTCATTCCCCAGCAGGAAAAACAGTGCCAGAAATTCTGTTTTGTGTTTTGCTTGACAAAAAATAGAAGCCCCCATGGAAAAACAAAGGGGAAGGAAAGCAGAAAGAAAAGAAGGTATCTGGTTCTGTTATACTGTTTGTCCTCATCCAGAAAAATTTCCAAGAGCAAGTTGGTAAAAAGAAGTCCTGTACACTCCCAACTTGACAGAACAGGAGGATTAAACTTTGGTCATACACTGTGTTTTGGCATAACTAAAACAAGCTGACAGACAATATTTGCGGCTACTTTGATTTTTTCCTCAGTGTTTAAAATACTTGAAGATTAGGGTAGAAATCAAATAACGTGTTTTTCTATCAGATCAAGTTCTAGAAAGATTAGATAACTCATTTTTAAATTTTACTCAGAGAATTTCAAACAAAGAAAACATATTTGGACTACAGTGCCCAGAGTAATGAAGCTACCTAGCAACAGATAACAGAAAAATATCTTTTTTCAATCAAAGAAGGCAGCAATTGCATAATCATTACCTATATCCATATTAGTTTTAAAGATCTTTATGTAAAAATTCTGTAATTTCTTTTCTTTTTGGTCAGCGTCCATGTTTTCAAAAGATTTTGTGAAACGAAAAATTTCAGAGAATATATTATCATCCGTGAGTTTACAAGTGTCCTCTACTGCCTTCCCTAAAGCCAATCACAGACCTTCAGTTTAAAAATGCAGTATGATCCCTACGGTGATAGGTGCAGCATACGGAGATAGAGCTGATTTTTCCTTTATTTCAGGCAAAAGAATTTCTAACAGAAACTAAAACTCCCTGTATATAGCTCCCTGATGAAATATCTCTACCAATGAACATCTTTCAGCCAGCAACAATTTTAGATTACCTTATGCACTACCCTTAAGTTTCGTGTTTATTTTTTTATGTTGCAATTCCAACACATGGCAACAATGGGACACGAGATTTCAGACCTGCACGCCTCAGATAAGCTAGTCTGTCCTCACAGGATCTCATAGCAAAAAGATTCTGCTCACTGGAGTCCACCTCTGTTGCTCTACAGGAGAGTAAAGTCATCAGGGAGTGTAAGGCCAGCGTGGGCAGGCAGCAAATCCCATGAGGTGCATGGGGAAACATGCAGCCCCAGGCTCTGACTCGTACTTAGATTCAAAGGAGCTTTCACGTATGTTCAAAACAGAAAAATTGAAATGACAGGATAAAGTCACAATTGCCTTCTGGCCTCCTCACAGGAAAAGCCTGCCCAGGCTAAAGAATCAGAGGTCTCGATGTTGAATCTTTTTAATTATCTGATTTTCCTCAGTACCCTTTTAATTATTTCTATGCGGCATCCACCAGGGAGAATGCAATGGAACTTATCTTTCTTTAGGGAAGAGAGATCTTGAGGCCCTGGCAGCATCCCTCTAGTTTGCTTTCACTGAAACTGAGTTCTTCACTGGTAGAATCGGGCACGACCACGGGAGTTAATAAGCGTTGGCCAGATGGTGCCTGTCCAAAGGTGTTGGCTTTGTAGACAACTGGACCTTCTCTTTGGGAATAAATCAGTGATACAGAAGAGCCAGACTGCATTTCAATCAGGCACAAGCAGACAGACAATTAATGGAGATAATTACCTTTGCTTTTTCTTTTTTTCTATTTTACTCTCTCTCTCCCCCTAAAACTGTAGATACAGACTCAGGGAGAGAGAAAGGAAAGATCCCCAGTGCTAAAAAGAACACTCTTCCAAACACTACAAGCAGAAAATAGAAAGCTAAGTGTTACTTATTCAGATGCTATCAGCATGTACATCCTCCACTGCTGATTTAATACTTATGTAATTAAGAAATAGCATGCAACAATAAAAGCATTTGATAGTGTGACTTAAAGACAGCTTAAAGACATATCCTATCGGTCGTGCATTCATGAAGCCACTCTTGTGGCCTTTTGACCACTACCACTACTGGCGCTGCAAGAGCCAGTTGTGCAGCCTTGGGCCTTAGCAGCAAGTAAGTTATTACTGTCTCAACTAACTTTGTGTTCCAATATGGAAAACATTTCAATGGAGCTCATGCCTGAAGGAGGGGACTCTGCTGAGGAAATCCAAACATAGAATGCCAACTTAACATCAGAGAAATATCCACATGGCTACAAAAGAACACTTATTTCTGCCAACAGAACATTAAGTAAATAGGATGAGACTGAAGATTTTTCCTCAGGAAAAAAAAAAAAAAGACAGAGTAGTAACTAGGAGTCTGTTTTCCTCTTCCACCGCAGACCTCACACTACCACAGATGCAGCACTGTAACCCCTGTTTTACCTCTCCAAAAGGTTAAATGCATGTTATCTTAGCATGGTGTGCTCAGGTGACAGACCTAAAGGATCCTCAGAAGCAACAGTAATTGGAGCTTCCAAGAAACTTAATACTAGTGTGCCAATATGGAGCCAAAATAAGGATTTGCATGAATCTTCTTTAACCATCCCTTGAAGCAATCTGGAACCATTTTTTTTCCTAGGAAGTTCCTTCTGCCTGCAAACACCTCTTTTATAAAAAAGCTCCCTTCTTAGGCAACACCAGGATCTCTTCCAGCTATCCCACTGACACCACTCCACAGAAGGTGTTTGCACTTGGAAAGACAAGTAAGTTTCTTCAGAGCTGCAGCCATCAAATTCCACAGCGTGCAAGCCCCTTCCCTCCATCCCAGAGCATAACCTGGTAAGCCTCTTACACTTTTACAGTGGTTCAGAAGATAGATCAATGAAATAGTCCAAGCGTAGCCTATTTCTTCCTCTCAGGTAGTGGAAGGTGATTAACTGCTGGTTACTATCTGAAGGGACTACTGGAGTGACAGACTTCTGGGTAAGAAAAGGCTCATTCGAAAACAGCCTGCTCTGAGAACACCGGCTAACGGAGGAATGCAGTGGGTCTGATGCATTCCAAATGTGCATTGTTCCCCACTGCATAGTGTATTTAAGTTCCTACGTGCAGAGCCTAACTGCAGCATGCACATCTTTCCATGAAAAGGAAGAAAAAAGAGGTGCTCCCTCCCCACCTAACTTGGCAGACAACTTTATTCCACAGAGTCAGTGCAAGGACTGAAGTCCAGATTATTTATAAATCCTAATTTAAAAGGATTTTTTTTTTTTTTTTTGCTCAGTACTGGGCTAATATGAATAGCCTTTTCAGAATATGCACTGAGGACTGCAAACTGAAAGCTGCTTTGTAGTCCCTACAACTATACTTCTTATAAAGCAACTGTCTCATCTAAGAAACTAGTGATACTATTTTCAGTTCAAGCTGTCTTCACTTGAGTTTCACATGTAAGATTCATACTAGGTAAACAAATTATCAACATTGCATTATGGACAAAACTGCTATCACCTAAAATAGAGTTAGCGAACTTTCTTACACTTAATGCAGAAAATATTTTCTGCAATGTCTGCAATCTTCCATGCAGATGACCTATGAATAGCACCATTTGTGAAAAGCACAAAATGAGAAAACCCACCAGCACAATTTTTTATGCTTTCATGCCCTGACACTTCCCTCATCATATTACCCCCTTTTCCCATCTGTGTAGTGCCAATCAAAGTACAAAAATTCAAATGCAGATAGATCCTTAGAGTCCACATAACAGAAGTTTTGCATGACTGCATTAATTTCTAAGTTACAAATCTGTGATTTGTCTTCCTCCTTCCCAACTCTAACAAATGGACATGTCATATGTTCATTAATGCCATTCACTCCCTTTTAAAAATCCCACAGATTTGTCTGCTGTCTTTCTGCCTACAGTTATATTCTTACCATGACCCATGGTGTGTTCAAATAACAAAAATCAAGTACTAGAAAAAATACATATATCACACAGAGAAAAGTATTAGATGAGAGACCGTGCGACAAGACTTGTGTATCTCAGCTTCTCATCACCTGCAGTTTCCTTTTCCTAACAGCACTTGAGTAACCTTCTGGCTTAAACAATAGTTTGAATGCAGACTATCAGGCTTCCATCTTCATGCAATTAAGGTAATGCCTACATTCTCTTTACTCACTGTGCCAAGCCACACAAGTGAATAACACAGCAATGGGATTAATCTGCCCATCTTTGAACAGTTCTATGATTTACAAGATCTCAATCATATAATCATTCAGATGAGAAGGGACCACAGGAAGCCTCTAGTCCAACCACCTGCCAAAAGAAAGGTCAGCTAGAATCAGACCAGTTTACTCAAGGCTTTTTCCAGTTGAGGTTTACAAACTTCCAGGGACAGAGACTGCGCATCCTCTCAGGCAACCTGTCCCGTTTCCTAACTGTTCTCACAGGGAAATGATATTCCTTACAGCCACCCCATGCGGACTGTTCCCAATTCCTTTCTCCAGCTGCACAGAGTTGTGCTCCAAGAGGACTCCCTCCATGCTTCTTCCTTAGAGAAATTCCACCTTTGCAGTCTGTCTCTGCTTTCCCCTCGTTTTGCATTGGAGCTCCATCGTATGCTTCTTGTTTAGCCAACCTGGTCCCCTGATGCAGCTGCTTGCTTTCCCAACTATGGACTGCTCCTGAGTTTGGAACAGACTATCCTTTCAAAACCTGCCAGCCTTCATCAGCTCTTTCATCATTTAGAGCTGCAGTGTGATCTCATATTGTTGCCTGAATAAGCTAAAGTCTGCTTACCTGAATCCCAGGCTGCTACATTGCCCTTCTTGTTCCCTTAAGGACCCTGCACTCCCTTATCTCAGGGTCATTGTGATGGTCACTACAGCCAAGGCTGCTATTAATCATTACACACTCAATCACCTCTGCCTTCTCTGTGAAGGGCAGATGCAATTGTGTCACACCTATCTCACCCCTTCAATGCTTGTATCAGTAAATTAATCCCGATACTGTATCATTCTTCCAATAGATTTCAGAGGTTCAATTCACCCCTAAGAACTGCAGCCTCTAAGTCAGACACTTCCTCAAGTTGCCTGAAGACTTTCTCTGCTTTCTCTTCATCATCAAATGAACTGTAACAAAATCCCACCATGATGTCCTCTTCCTTTTCTGGCCTATCCCCACATCATGACCCACAAGCTCTCCAACAGAAGAGCTCCCTATATTCAAACATCTTCCTCACTTGGAGGAGAACTCCCTCAGTCCACTTTCCCTTCCTAATTGTCCTGAAGAGCCCACAGCTGTCGACTCCAGCACCCCAGTAACACGTCCAAGTTATTCCAACAGTGTTGTAGCTGCCTCACCACATGCAGACTTCTAGTTCCTCCTTTCACCCTGCATCCTGAGCTCCTGATTCCTGACATGTCTCTTGTACCTGTAAGCAACCAATTAAATCACAGAACAACTTTCCTCAATACAGTGCTTTTTATTAAAAAAACAAAACAGGAAAAAAACACAATTACTTGGTGTGTATGAGGAATTCAAACGATGAAATTACTTAGTTAGAAAAAATAACATTTGTAGCTCCCAAGAGCATGCACAAATCTCACCTGATGAGTGACACTAGGATGAACAATGTAAGATTCCCTAATATGAACAAGTTTAGCATTTGCTGTTCAAGTCCCAAGCTTTGTATACCTACTTAAGAAAAAAATTCTTCCCATATTGCAGCAAGTTATAAACGACCTGTAGACAAAATCAGGTTTGTCACATCTCAGCAACCCCATTATCTTGAAAATATTTTCTGGATAACACCAGTGTAATCATTTTATCTAATGAACTTCACTGTGTAAAATGGACTGAAATAGAGCAAACTGCTGATGGAAACTGAGTCAATCCCACAGCTCACTCCACTGTGGTCACAGTTAGCACTGAAACTGCAGCCAGAACAGTAATGGATACCTCACAGGGCCACTTCCACCACTAACCACTATCAGAAGTACTTAGGAGGAAATGATTTTAAAAGTGTGTCATTTTATACCAGAACACAGATCTTGTAATTTTGTATTATACCTGGTCACATTGTAGACCAGAACTAATTTCCATAAGTCTCAGAATGAAACTTAACAGTATTTTTACTGCCTTTACTTCAGACAATATTCACAATGCTTACCTCCCAGTGATATTAAGGCGTTCCTTATGCTTTCTGACTAGTCATAGCGATGCTATGACAGATCTCGTCTGTTCCACAGATACAGGTTCCTCCATCAGGCTACGGAACTGTTCACAAGCTCAGCTAGATAAGCAATACAATTTTAGTGAACTTCTTTGCTGCACATTATCCAAGGTATACATGACGTTTTTTGTGCAAAATGATTACATGCAACTGAGCCCTCATTTATACATCTATCCTTATGATCATGCAGCAGACAACGTTAACTCAGATAGTATCACTTCAATAGTTTTATATTTAATTTGTGTGACTAAAAGTTACAAAGGTCTAGGGTTTAAAATTGTCTAGGTAAGCCAATAAAATGGCCTAAGAGGTCAAAAATCTGGTCTGAACTGGAGGCTGTGTAAAAACAATCACCAGCGTGGCTTCTTGCAGCTACAGTACAGACTAGAAGCGTCCTGCTTATCTGTTGCTATATCAGCTTCAACCTGTACAGGAATATCAATTACTTCCCAAGGATAGTCCTCACTTTGTTGCTTCAGAATTGACAAGTGATAACAGCATATGTTGATTTTCTTATCTTTCTCACAAAAACAGTCCCAATTTAAAATAAACACTAACCTTGCATCTCACAGAGAAAAGGACACTTATTTACCAGAATATTTTGAAGGTATAAAATTCAATTTAATAAGAGGTATATTAAGTAACAAAGCTTTAGAAAAATATATGTGATTAGATGGCAAAATAGTCATTTAAATAGATATTTCTATTGAATCTCTGCTAGACTCTACGCTTGTCACTAAATTAGATGTTGTCCCATGGTATGCATTATAAATTAGGTGGTTCTTTTCAGGAGGTTTATAACCAGTGACCGGAATTATAATCAACAATATAAATTAGCATCTTCTAATATTTCCAATATTTTGGAATCTGTTTTGATCTCATACTAGTTTCACGCAACAGTAACTCCCCATCTTCCACAGACTCCTAATCTATGCTGCAATAGGTTAGAACAGACCCTGTGATTCTATATGAAATGTTAGGGGGCTAAGATATGTTTTTAAGGTACAAACTATATCAAAATATTTGCATACTATAAGGCACACTTAAAAAACAGTCTTTTTTTTAATACTGGCCACCATTAATATCAAATTGTAATTCTTCCACTTAGCTACACTGCAGGTCATCTACTCTCTTAGTCCCCAGAACGAGCAAAGGAATGAGACTCTTCCCTTTATGAAGCTACATTACAATATATATCAAGCTCTCCTACAGCAATCCTGTCTGTCTTCTATAAATATGCTAAAAAAAGAGATGCATTTTCTTACCACTGAATCCTGCCAAGGAATTTCTCCTTGAAATCTGAGAGATTTTTCTCCAAACAGGAAGAAAACCTGCAGTAGAGGGAAACACTCTAACCTTTGAAGAGTCCTTTGATTTAATGGAATAAAAGAAGAACTTCACAAGTATGAAAAGAAAGTATAGCAAAATCATACATACTCCAAGAAACTTGAAATATGTTTATATTACTAACAGTGGTGATATTGACTGAGCATATTGAAACAGAGCAAGAGAAAGGCATACTGGTTCTCCTTCTCGTGACTGTATGCAGAAATCGAGAGTATTTCCACTGAAGTCAGAGCTTCAAAGAGCACAAGAAAAGACTATCACCATCCTACAAAAATTCTTTGTCTTTTTCTGAGTTGAAAGCTACAGAAATCCATAATGATGTCAACATTTTATGGTTGGAAAACGAAGAGCAAGAATGATTCAGTATGAAGACACAATGGCAGAAATAACATCGTTACTTATAAAGGAAGAGGTAAACTAGACAGAAGAAGTAGAAGGTGATAAGCCATAAACCAACTCAGAAGAACCACTTCACACTCAGGGGACAAGGCAAAGAATGAATAAACATTTCTGCTTTTAAAGAAGGCTATGCAGCAAAGTCCTGGCCAGTCTGCAACAGAACAAATATAAAAATGCTTAAACTTCATGCTTAAACATAGAACGTCACTTAATTAGAAGAACATAGAAGCTGTTAAGCAAAAGCCAAGTAGAATACGCTCTTCTTTGAGTCAAACATCTAGGAAGAAGGAGAAAAACATTCTGACTTGGCGGCTAGTCATTGTAAAAATGAACAGTAATACAAAACATTAAAATGCCTTGGCCTTAAAATGAAGGCTTCACAGCACAATCATTGATGTTCAGCAGAAGGAAAAAACATTTGACACTGTAGGGTCGTAAATAAATTGCTGAGGCACCAGCTAAGCTGAAAGCCTTTTTGAAGGATAAAGGCTGAAGGCCACAGTCTCAGCACATAAAAATAAGGATAAAAGAAAAATGAGTTTCCTAGAATATGGACCAATGAACAAGCGAAGCAAAGGCCATGGAGGCATAAACTGGAACCTTTCACATGATTCACAGATTTGGACAGGGATGCCAAAGAATTTATAGGAATGAAAGAGGATTTAATTCTTTGCTGACCAATATGCTTTGACGACTCTGACATCCCATGTGCTTTCTCCTTGAAACCTCCCACCTCCAATTTGTATTACTTACCTTAACCCCCACTGACATCTGTCAGCTGGGTTCTTGGAGCAATTTAAGCTAACCAGCATAACCTCACTGCGTAGTCATGCTCAAAAGGACACCACACTTTTCCATGTTCATCAGCTGTTCCCTATGCACAAGCACAGCTCTTCACATATCAGACTCATATACCACTTCCACTGCCCTGTGCCACAACAGATTTCCAGGAAGCAACGCCACAAGTGAGCAATCCAGACTCCCAGAGGAATACAGTGCCACACTCCACTCCCTTCAGCAAAGAGCAACTTCCCTACTGCGTATAGAAAACAAAGATGCTCTTAATATGAAATATGCATAGAGGGTAGGACTATCAATGCATGCCCTAAAGCCTGTATTTTTGAGGCTTAATTAATGGCCCCTTAAAATAGGAGTGAACAGAATAGCCTTTAAAAGCACGTAAAACATGAAGAAGCAGCAGATTTTATAAGTTGTGGAAGTTACAGAAATGCCGAGATTTTGTCTTACACAGCACAGAGGCCTGCACAAAAAGAGCTACAGGATCAAGTCAGTCTCAAAACGCACATCTAAAGCAAGTTGCTGGTTTCAGTAATCGGCAGACACATAAATGGGATTCTACTGCTGGTACCTGGAACTGAAAATACAAGCCAGTGTAAGACCAGAATATAGAAGAGGTGGCTGATGTTTTGGCAGAGTAAAGGTATCTGACATGCAACCTCAAACATTCGTAAAGGAGTCCAAGTCAAGCCATACAGCAGGACAGCATTCAGAAGCCTCTCCTAAGAAGAACTGCAGACAGTGAACTACTGTTAACTGTACAAGAAATTATCTCCTCTTTGTTTTCCCTAAAAAAGCACAACCCCTTTTCTGCTGAAATTTGTTTGGACACTTGGACAGGTCAAAAGTCCTCCTCAAGTCGCAGATGCAGACTTTATTTTCAGCTATTATAGTGCAACATGGTAACATAGCCCAGGTTATGTTTACAAGCTCTCCATGGAACACCAGCGTCTTGTCAGTCCATTTATCATCCTCAGGTACGTCTGTATCCTCAGACTGAGAGAGGTTCTGATTTTAAGAGCCCATGCTCTGGATCCAGAGTTAATCAGTGGGCATATGGCAAAATTACAATTTTTTTAATCAAGGCCTAAACACTAATTTTCCTCTCACTAGAATCAAGGGAAAAAAAACCTTCATTGATTTCAGTGTGTTGCTGCCAGATTATTTCTTTCATTCTGTTATCTGCCTCCCTTATCCAGAACTCTGCCAATCACATTTGATAGCATCTCTACAAAGTTGTAAGGCCGCAGAGATTTTCTTGCTGATTTTCAGAAAGACATCTGCAATGAACATAGACAATCTGCTATTCTTAGATTCAGCCAAGCGAGCTCTCTGACATTACTGAGGTATTGTATTGCTACCACCAGGAGTAAGACTAGGTCTGGAAGAAAGACTTTTGGATTCTATCACACCCACCAGTTTTCAAAAAATGCGTTCAGAAATACTGTTATAGCTTCATATTTTACTACCATTATCTGAATTTCGAATAAATTGGAGTAACAGAATATCTACAAAATTTCTGTGTGCTAAATACCATGCTCACAATTATTCTTCCCTAGCTAGAAGGTTAACTTTCTGGAAATATCTAGTATAACACAGGATGGCACACATTTCAAATCAGTTACAAGAGACATATTCACAATGCTTATCAGCTAAAATGAAACAAACATTTGCTATACATGGCTTTTTAAGCCTATGTATAAGGACTGCAGAATTAGGCGGTGTTTCATGCATCAATTACTATCAGACTTAGAGGAATAATTTTTAGAAACAGTAAAGGAAAATTTAAGAGCTTCAGAATTGGAAGAGCCAGGGGCCCTCCACTTAAAAACTTCTGCATAGCATCAGATGAGGCTGCGCTACATCATTAAAAAACAAATTCAAATTTTGAATATCAATATTTTATGAAGTTACTTCCTTATCTCCTTTTTTTTTTCCATTTATTTAAACGCTGGAATATCTGAAACACTGTATGTTGCTCTTTAAAATGCCCATTATTTTGCTATGTTACAGAGGACTCCCATTGGTCCATAAAGGTCAAAACTTTGCAGCTTTTGCACAACTGCTGCTCAGAATAAAACTTCTTCTAGGGTAAGAAAAGTAGAATACATCCCAGGAAGTAATACACGTTAAAATAGAACTCATTTAAAGAGACAAACAGAGAAGGGAATCACAAAGGTGCTTAAAACATTGGCTTGCCCTTCACTATGTTTGGTGAACTGCGTTGCAGAGGTTTTTAATGAGGATTAATGACCAGCTGGGGTTAATGGCCCTCAGCTGCACCTCAGGTCATTAACTCCTCCCTACCAGTTATTAATCCCCAGGAAATACCCTGTACCTCTCTCTTTATTGCTTAATCATAAGTAGCAAAAGATGATCAGCCAGTCAAGATGCTGGCATGGTGTGAGCGCTCCTGCTCCTGTCTCTTCACACAGCGTGTCTTGTGCTGTAGAACAAACTATTGAGGCATTGAGGTCGCAAAAGGAGGAAGAAACACACGGAAACAAAGAAAATAGACATTTTGTCTAGTGATTGCATTTCATATTTCTTCCTACAGCACACATAATATGCGTATCCTGTATACTTAATGGAATTACACAAATCTGTTTGCATATCCACCGCTATTAAGCTACCGAGGGCCCTTTTCTTTGCAGTTCTAGAGCATGTAATGTGGCCTGCACTCTTATTACTGCTGCTGAAAGTACCAAGCATCTGTTACAACGCACACCCTGAGAAGGATAAGCACCGTGATGAACCTAACATGCTTTACCCAAGTATCAGAGGCTCATGGAACCATAGGACCCCATGGCTAGATCCACATGTTTTCCATTGGTAAGGGCACAGCTGAAAGGAAAGTCAGTCCACCCCCAGCCCAGCCTTTTCAAGCTCAGGGAAACAGCTGCTGCAGTCCAGTCCCAAGCCTGTATATTAGCAAAGGACGATCAGAGAGTTTGCGCGTGGAGTTAATGCAAGAGTAAGAACACAACCTTTATATTTCAACCTTTATATTTTGTTATCTTTCTCTAAGATAGTACTGGAAATTGGTTTGGCTGAAGAAAGGAAGCAGTGTATGTACAATAAAGCACCTTATGGACAAAAATAATTTCATCTTTCCCCAGCATCTCCACTCTGAAATTAGAATTTCTAAGAACATGACAAATGATTGGGATACACCTAACTGCAAGTAACACTAACTCACATCAACTGCGCTCACCCACCCTGCAAGGTGACACACAAATACACTAATAGGTGATGTGAAGATCATCTATCCCAAATGCATCTTCAGTGAGTAACTGTATATTCTCTTGCAGTGTCATTTTATATCAGTTGATACAAGTGGCAAAAAGAGATTACTTTTATATTGCATTCTTTCCCTTTTTGGTGTATGTGGACTGCTCACGTCATGCTCACTGGGACACTGGCATTTTTTAAATGGATCAATAAATTATGTTCACATGCCTGTGTGAAAACTCTCATAGATAAGAGAAACTAACTAACTAACTTCCATCCACTGAACAATGCCATTTATTTCAATGGGAACATCAGTGGAAGTACATGCTTGAAAAAATTGTAGTATTTAAGGGACAGTACCTCGGTCTCCAAAGGCTATGAAAGGTTGATTACTATTATTCCCTTCAAAGGGAATAAAATCACATTGAGCTTCAGACCAAAATATAAATCCTTTCAGGTCACATTTACCAACGATCCATAGTGGTATAAATTAAATCAATTACATCTTTTATTTGTATACAAATTACAAGTTAAATGGATGTTCTGATGCCCTCCTTAAATGTAATTATCTATGAACACACGACATTTTTTGTGCTTCTTCCACTGACAACGGCATATTTTTCTTAGTTACAGGCTGGATACATTTTGAACATACAGTAGAGTAACTCCCATTTAGAAAGTTAAATGTAAAATAAACAAGTGCTGGGTACTGTCAAAATTAGCAGAAGAATCAAGAAAAGTTGTAAAAAGAGGTAGTATATTTGGTTTCAGATCAGCTTTTTTAGGTCCTTACACCACCTCAGCTGGAACATTTTCATTAACTTCAGTAGGCTTTGGATCGGGACCTGAGTTGGAATGGAAGTTGACGACAATAATAGGAGTGCACTGACTGATGCCAACAGGCTTTGAACTGGCCCATTATTATGACAGCTGTTTACAAAGAGTAAGCAGTCCACACTGCTGCGTACACGACTTCTGTGCTCAGAACAATTAAGCTAGCGTGGCTTATTGACTCACTGTTTTTACCATTTGCACAGCCGTCAGATGTTATGAATTTGTATTTTTAAAACAAAGCTAAAATCTTTATTAAACTTGAAAATCTTTGGANCTCTTTTTCTCCTACACTAGCTCCTTCTAGCTTAACAGATAAACAAATCCTGATTAAACATCTTTACATCAACCACTTATAGGACTTTTTCCCTCTAATTAATCATATACATCAGTCATATTTAGTAAATTTTGTTAACTATTAGGTACATTCTCACACATAAGATTTTAAAGATTTGTTTAATGTCATATCTATATATAGTGGAAAATTTCATAGTTACACTAATTAAAGTTACTCATTTAATTCCTTTGCTTGGCTCCAGGAGATAGAACTATGAATACGTTTCGGTTGACTTTAAAACAAAAAGCATACATTACAAGCAGCAACAAGAATACATTTTTAACGATCACGTGTGAAATGTGCTGGGCATGTAATGCCAGATTCTCAATCCTTCTGTTCCTACAAAATAGATTTACAGAATATAAAAAACTCCTACCCAGATACTGTGTTTGCCTCTTAAAATGGGAACTTTTCTATCTAATCTATAGCATTTATATCTACCTTGGCTTTTGCACTATGCTTCCTGTAACATGTTCTTCATTCAACTGATCATCAGAAGGGGCTTCTTCAGAAATCAATGACCAAAATGTCTTGGTTTATGTTATTTAATAGCAGCTCACTATCCGCAAAGGATATAAATACATCACCAAAACAGTGCTACCTGTTAACAACTACACAATAAACAAGTTTGTTTTCTTCTCATTATACTGACAATATACATTCATGTTTCATCATGCAGATATCCATCAAAAATATCACAGATGGTGATCACAAAGCCACTGTATATGGTCTATCAGAAACCTCTGAAGGTTTTTGGTCACTAGCAGTCATAATTTACAAATCAGTCAACCTAAGATTTTGAGTCAGCATCCGAGAGACAGCACTTCTAGAAGATTATTTAGATTCCTTCTAGTTTATGGAAAAAGATGGACACAGGGACAACTCAGCCCACTGAAGATGTTTGGACAAAGGTTCCCAAATTTGGGAATGGTTCCAAACTCCCAGTTTCAGATGCTGTCTTATCCCGCATTCCAGCTCTGTATTGGCTCTAAATTAGGCATGCACCATCTTTTCTTCACAGTCTGCTCAGACTACTACAAAAAGGAAACTCAACTTTTCTGGCCAGAGAAGCACGACAGTATGCTCCAACTTGATCCCTAATTTGGATAAACCAATCTTATGACTCAGACACCATATACTCAGAGGTCAGAAGATGCAGTCCTTCTCCTTAAAAGGACTACCTATAGATTACACATTTCTAAATCAGATCCTATAGGTAATTGCTTACAACTAGTTGAGATGAATCCAGTCTTAACTAAGCACATTATTCATAAAGTTGCTAATTAATAGAAGAAATTAAGACATCTTCATCACTAACTCTCTGAAACATAAACCCTGACTTCAATATAGGCTAACACTTTTCAATCATTCTACAGATGATAGTGACAAAACAGAACAAAATACAACAATAATTTAAAGCAGCACTACAAACAAGACGTATTTTCAACTACAAAACTTGCATGCATTTTTAACACTACAAATATGGATCTATATTCAATTCTTTAGAACCCAGCTTGCATTTTGAACATAAATTTGCTTTGCCTTACTCATGGGGAGAAGGAAGAAATCTAATCAAATTCTACTGAGTGTTTTCTCTGCTATAATTTAGTGGTAAAACTGGCAGGCTGCCTAACCACGTCAAAAAGGGATACATTTGAAATGCTGTAACTATAAAATAACAAGGAAGCTTTTAGCCACATTCATGTAGTGGAGACTAGGAAAATGTTTACTTGTAATGTGGTTAGCATATGAAAAGATTAATCTAACAGGAAAATACATTTTAAAGTTGTGAAATTGTCTCGCTTGATGTATAAATATTTTATGTAAATATAAAGAGGATTTGAGATTCATATCACATTTATATATTTTTAAAACTAAAGGCACAGCAACTCACTCTGCAAAGCATTTTTCAGTGATATTCTCATTCTGCTATCTACACTAACGCCTTATTTGTTTATATTAGCTTTTCCCCTAATGAAGATGGCGCCGGTGGTTCTGTCTGGATAAGCTGCTGACAGGACACCATCAGCTTCGATGGAAGGCACCACTGAGAAAGAGCAGGCATTTTTTCAGCTCAGTGGCTCTGATTGCTGGCTATGAAGAAAGAAAATTGATGCCAATAGCTGGAATAAGGAAAGGTGACTTTCTTCAGGACTGCGAGTGCAGAAGTTTGAGAAAATTGGGGTGGCTTACATAGGGATGCTGTTTGAGCCTCTGTGTTCATTTCCCCAAGTTGTTTTCTTTACTGCCACTTTCTTCGTTAAGCGTGTCACTGGAACATGAAAGTCCTTGAAGATTTGACGCCTGTTTATAAATTACATGTCAGGGAGGAGGGTAAAGGGATATAAATATAAGTGAAAAGTCAGATGCCATTTTCAGTTCTGATCCAACTTAAGTGGAGCTTGTTTTTATTTTTTTTATTATTCGGGACATTGATCCCATTTGAGAAACAAAACAGAATAGCCTTGTAAAGACTAATGGCCAACTAACAATACTAAGACTTTATCTTAAGATGTAGACAACCGCTACTACAAACATTGCTTCTGCAATATAAGGGTGGGACTACCTTTCGTGGAAGAACCAACACTTTCTACCAAGTATCAAAGCATTTTCAAAAGTTGTGGCAGACAACGAATGTCTGAGTCAAGGCTCATGGCAGAGGCTGATGCATTTACTGCCTCAGTTGCTCAAATTCACAAGTTCATAGGGAACAGAAATGTGTTTGTTGCAGAATCTATAAAATGACACGACTTCCTTGAATGCCAGACAGCATTAAAATTCAACTGAAGAATGAAATGGTCTATATCTGGGTATTAGGGGCCGTGATGTGCTACTGCATCTTAAGTTACAGTTACGGTATTAGAAATCTTTTTATTAACTGCTGTTAAAAAGAAGGAAAACTTCAGTGATACATATAGCTGTTTGATGCACTTACAGATTTCAAAATGACTCACTCTAATTTTGCATCACAGTATAATTTCTCTGTTGTTAAATAAATCTGAATAAAACTAAAGGTGATACAATGAAGTATATAGATTTGTGTGACCAAGTTAATTAAATCAAAGGTGTGACATTGAAATCAAAATATAGTTACCTGGATGGTAGCATAGCCAAGTTTACACAGTGCAATTTTGTACACTGCAAACTCGTGTAGATTTTTAGGGCAGGGAGAATGCTGGGAATAGGACAAAGCTAACACATACGGGGAACTGGATGATTCTAGCACATTTACAAACCCAAGCTTGACCAAAGTCTGGACCTCTCTTCACAATCAGAAGAATTCCGTATCCCGATTATTTTTTTATTATTATTATTACATTATTTTGAAGCCAGTGCTGAACTTCAATGGGATAGACACCTCTGAAAATCAGGCAACGACCTGCCATATACAACACCGACAGTCCATCTTAAGCAATAAGAAATGCAAGGGTACCAGCTGGGATACAGGAAACACCCCCTGAGAAAGAAGAAATGTATCCAGCAAATAGCACCAAATAAAAAACTTCAAAACCCCTTAAAGATTGCTACAGAATTTTCACTAAAATGCATGGTGTACACAAAATACATGCTCATTGGGTGGAGCATAACACTTGAAGCAGCAAGAGATTAAGCACCAACACTTTCACATGCTATCCATCATCTGAAGCAAGGGGGAGGGGAAACTACCACCTAAACAAATAACCCAATTCCCACGTACAGATCTGCATCAGTCAAACCAAAGACTGTTTCGTTATTAATCATAGAATAAAAGAGTCTAAAATGAAGTAGATTTCTTTCTTTTAAATACCAAATGCATTGAAGCAGCAGTCATTTATTTTTATGTCATTATTTCTTTTGATACTATGCAAAATACCTCCATTTCTAAACGCTGGTTTTCTAAAAACATAACCATTAGGATAGTTGTTACATATTTAATTTCATGCTCCACTCAGCATAAAGCAGTTGAGAGACTGCCAGCCAGAGCAAATTAAGTAACCGGTTAGATAATTTCCTGCTTAATTGAAAGCAGGTAGTTTTTAAAAGTAATAATTGATTTTGTTTCTAATGAGTGTATAGCTATTTCTTCCTTTTTCTACTCCTGTTATTAAACAAGATTGCACTGAACTGTTGTACACAGTAATGACAGACACAGGAGGAAAAGAGCTGGAGAATACTCTTCATTTAGCATTTTAGGTTCCAGCTGCAATAAAATAAGAGGGGAATAGCATCTTAATATTGGTCCTCCAATCATTGCTTGAAGACCTCATCCCAGTCAAACGTTCTTACCTTCATGCTCTTCAGAGACATGAAATAAGACAGCAACCTCAGCTTAGTTCAAAAGCAAAGAAATATCAGTCATCCTAGCAGACTGTAATTGACCTCAGCAGAAAAAGTGGTCTGGAATCACTATTTTCCTTTTGCTTTAAGAATGGTCACTCCAAAATAAGGCTGGAACATCTAAGGACAACAGATAAAGAAATCTTTGACTGACAATTTGATATGATTGGGTAGAAGAGGACTTAATTCTCCATGACTGTCAAAACAGTGCCTGTCATGAGCAGTTAACGCGCTTGAAAATTATATTTAAAAACAAAAGAATAATTGTTCTATTAAAATGCTTAAAACGAAAAATTACATTTTCTGATCTAAAGAAAAAAATGAAGATGACTGTGTCCATCTTTTTTCTTCCACTTCTTTGAAAATTAACAAAAGGCAAAGCACATTCTACATGTGTAGAAAATATTCTTGCAAGCTTTGTATTACAATCCAATGTTTTGACAAGTTAATATAAGAAATAGTCAAACTCCAGTGTGACTCATTTTATACTCTATCTTCATAACTGTTGAGCACCTAGGACAACTTCCCTCCACCGCTTGCATATATATAAGCAGCAGCTCCCTAGGGTGATTGATGCAAACACAAACCAGAGTCTAAAATGAGTAATACATCTGTATAAAAATCAGAAGGTACAGCACCATGCCACACACACACAGTCAATTTATAACTACTACAACAGGCTGAGCTAATTCTCCCAACGAAAAACCATTGCTGAGCTCAGGCTGGTAGGTATCTCCTATATTGCTGCTATTGATTAACGCCCTAAGACAATTAAGATCTGCACCAAGTAGAGCAAGCAAGAGTTCTGCAGACTGCCAGTAGCTTAATTCGTGCATTACTGGAAGTATTACATGCAGTTTTAAGTATTTAGATCTTGTATTTAGTATACAAATCCTTCTTCCAAATTTACAGTCTTACATGCAAGGATTTAAAGAAAAACCCTTTATCCACACAGAAGAGAATAAAGAGGTATGCAAGGGAATCATAAAATTTGGGGATGTATCTCCTTGAGCTTGTTCTAAGAAAAGTACAGTCACTGACATTTACTGGTATTCTAGATGACGAGGGTTTTTTTATTTATGCACTCTGACAAACCTCTAAAGGAGTTAATTTTAACAGCAACACAATGTGTTTCTGCTTTGTTTTCCTGAAAATCATTGCTGCTAACCATAATGCATTCTTCTTTTATTTAAAGGTCATCAGCACAGTCCTTAGAGTTTACCCATTCATTTGCAATACTAAATTACACCTGTATTCTTGATTAACACTCCTCCATTTTTCACATGACTATGTGTGTCCAAATACTGGTTAAACATATATTTGTAGACATCTAAGTACGCATGTCAATCTGTAATACTGTGGTCCAGAGTGGCTGGGGAAAGACATTAACAAGATGTTCAGAAGAGGTATTTTATTGAAAGAAGAGAAAAAATGTGAATAAGCCATTCAGTTTGTTCCATGCAAGTACCTGATGAACATCATGTACTCAGGTACTGCTTCTGTACTATAAACATTATAGGGGCAGAACAGCTCAAACTTCAGAGCTTTTCAGATTTGGATTAGGAGTGCTTCTCACATCTCACCACTTGTGAAGCTAGATGCTGTGGTAGCCATCAGTTAAAGTTTCCAGTTCTCAGAGTAAAAGCAATGCAACTCAACACACTCTGAAAATCCTGACATTAAGTAGTATATCTCACGCAATGAAGTCACACATTTCATGTATACTGTTATAGTTGCTTTCAGTTCAGCAAGAGAATTAGAGCTGATTTACAATTTTCCCTTCCTGTATTTATAGCATTTCATAGTCCTTCTTTTGCCTCCTTAGAGGTCAAAAAGAACAACCATTAATACTGCAAATTGTCAGGCTGCCCATCACAGACCTTAGGCCAGGGTCACTTACAAATCAAATTTGTACAAAGAGAAGTTGTGGGAAAGGAAGGCAGTAAAGAGGAAAAAGTAGGAAAATGTGACATAGCTATGTTAAAAATGGAGGTGGGAGAGCGGAAAATGTTTTACTTCGTGATATTCAAATCAATACTTTATGAATGGTCACTCTAGTAAACAGCTGTGATGCTTGAGGACACTGGAAATGCTTTTGGCATGCATTTGCATACGATTTAAAAAAATTAAAGGAGTTCATTTTTTATAGTTATCCAAATATCACTTAGCTTTTCAGACACTCAAAATCTGCTTGAAGTTATTAAGAATTTAGATAACCAACTTGGGTTTGTTGGAACCGTGGACAAAATCTAGCTGATGCTAAAAAGAATCACAGATATAAAATGAATACTTTCAGCCTGTGACCGCACTTCCACTACGCCATACGCACATGTGTACTGTGTAAGTACACATGTGTAACTCATACAAATACACTCTATGTTTAAATTCTGAAGTCTGAAAGAATGCAAATAGAGGACTAAACGCAGGCCCTACCTCTGATATCTTCACCAGTCCTTCCACTGAAGACAGCAAATGTTCTGTTATTAGGACAGATTTGATAGCACTACATTAAACAGTGACCACAGACCACAATAACTGCATAATCTACTTTTAAAACAACCCCCAAGTGACCCCAGCTTTTAGGTTCTCAGGAGCTTTCCACTGAACTTGTGCCAAAAACTCACAGGCAATTAATCTGTAAATATCATCTTATGAGTAAATCTAACTTCTGAATTACTTTCTCCAAGTACTTAAGAGAAGCTATTTTCCCACAAGCTTTAGAGAGAAAAGAAGTCATTAAAGATCACAAATTCACAACTTCGATTAAGATCTAATAAATCATACAGAATAGGAACTGGTATTCGAGCCATTCACAGTTCTAAGAAAAGGACAGCTGATCATGGATAAGCACTGTAAGATGCGCTCTTTGGAAAAGAGAATACTGTATAACCAACCAGGTGAAAAGTTCTGGGGGGAAATCAGTAAGAAAGAGTGTGAACTGGTGTCCTTCAGAAGGATACCCTGTATGTGTAGACACACACTGAGTTCTATCTTCTTTCCCATTTCAGACTGTGGTTAATTTGCTACTAAGAAGGCCGGGCTATGAAAGTTTCTAAACAACAGTATAGCAAGATGCTTGTCCTATCCAAATGACTTGAGCAGATTTTTACCATCAGCTGAACTAAGAATGTTGTCAGGTTCCTAGGAAATACAAAGTCACAGCAGGAAAGAACAGCCTCTCCTTTATCAAACAAGTATTTGAAGAGGGGAGCCTAGCCAGATGAAAAGTCTTTAACAGATCACACTTAATTATGGCTCTCAGGAAAGAAAAGAATCCTCTGCTCTTATTCTAGTCTTGAACAAGCTAGCTTGGAGAAGGCTGTGCAAAAGCTAGAATGGATGTTGAGATGCCTCCTGGAGCACAACATGCTTACTTAGCTCAAGTCTTATCTTTTTCTGGGAGTTCATACTTCTGATCAAACACCCTCTGTATTGTCTAGACTTATCTGCCTGTCATCCTCTGAAATCTATCACAGTTGCCATATCTGAAAGGAAGACTGAGAAAGACAGCACTGCTGATTTTCTATAGAAATCGCAGGCAAGTCAAACAAACTGCTTTAAAATGTTAAATACAGTTCTTAGCCTAATAGCTGGAAAAATAAAATCAGCTTAACTTCAGACTGTTAGGAACTTTCTGAAAATCAAGAGCAAGTTTCACAAGAAGTCTTTGATCCTATAAGTTGACTTGTGCCCAAGGTCGTGCTTAAGGACAAATCAGTTTAAAATTAAGCACTACGGGTAGACCTACTTTCTCAATGGGTACTAATCTCAAATCCTCTGCCCTAACCTCCTTTATGAATGTGCTCCCCATAGGAAAGGAGAAAAGGCTGAGCAGGGAAGAATACCTTAGAGAAGACAAACGCCAGCACAGTATTTATCATAAAGTCAGGTATCCAACTACATAGTTTTCACTTTGCTACTTTAATTCTGGACTGGAAATACTGATTTCCAGTACAACATAGCTTAATTGAACAAGAAAATTCTGAATATATCCTACTAGATCTATGAGGTAGTAAAGAAAAGTGCATGTCTTTTCTCGTCTGAGGGGAGAACAAAAATATTCATAAAAACAAACAAAGCTCTACTGAATAAAATACAGTTTGATAGCTCTATTCTAAAAAATGTACCTATTGTTCTCTTTCCCTCAAATAGCAACACTGCTAATGGTCTCAGCATTGTGAGGGCTGAATATGCTCCTTTGATTCTGTGTTCAAACTGAGCACACTGGTATGGGAAAACTAATGATGTTGCTGCCCATGCTGTCCATTTTCTATGGGTAATTACAATCTTCTAGAACTTCTATGACAAACCTTCTCAGATACACAATTCACGCCAATACAAAGAGATACAAACAAGATGACATATCATTATTCTCTTAACAAGATTACCAATGAGTTCTCTACCCAGTACCTGGAACAAGTACACCTCCTACCTCCCACAGAGGACAAACAGGCATGTCACAAAGGAGCACCCAGGGAACCACACGGCTCCTCCTGGGACAGGCAGGAGCTCCACCCCATAAATCCACACACTGCGAACACAACACAGTAGACAGGCCACAGTGAAGCCCCCCTTCAACAACTTCCGTCCTTAGATCTCCACATCCACTTAGGTTTCAGGAGCACTGTAGAAATACAGATTGAGATCCGCTTAGGTTTAAAACAACATTTCAGAGTTTCTGGTAGAATCACTCTTAAAGTTCACACAAGGAAAAGCCGTAAGGAATTGCTTGCATGTAAGAGATTCAACGTAGAACAGTAGGTCTCCTTCACAAGACCATGGTCCTTTTTATATGTAAACTGTGGTGGAAATGATAAATGCAAATTACATTGGAGAATTAAGATACACTCTTACCTCATGCCCCGGAGATCCTCCAGGATTCAGAGCCACGTAATTCCAGATATAACCTCTGCAGGTATCAACTGTCTAGCATATCAGGCTGCATTACTGAACACTGGCATACTTAACGTTGATGAATCTAAATCAAAGACACTACATTTTGACTGCAGTACAAAGAGCCTCTTTAACCTCGGCATAAAAGCCACCCTTACTCTTCCACAAGAAAAACACAGAGCACTGGCAGCGTAAGTGAGCAGACTTTCCAGCACAAGCACACAGCAGACGCCATGAGGCAGCCAGAAGTACAGCTGAATTTACCGCAGCTGAGAGCCTGACTGATCGAAAACATGAACCTCCCATTTGGCAATATGAATAAGACGAACAGCGGTAATTAACAAAGCATGATACAATCAATGCAAATACTTTTTTTTCTTTATTAATTACAAAAATATAAAGGGTTACTGTCAGGTCAAATTTGGTCAACCACTTACTTCTTCTCTTGCCTTAAACCAATATGTATATATTTTTTAATTCAGATTCAAATAGCTTTACATAAATTAAATACCGCCATCCAACTACTGTTAACACTGCTATGGCAGACTGGAGTTTCAAGGTTATAATGCTTAAGCTTTTTTGCTGTTCACTCCAACAAAATGTACATTATTAAATAATGGAATCTTTCCATAAATTAGTCTGTTTTAACTACACTGTTAGAAACCAATTCTTTTAAAATTGCATGTATGTATGTATACACAAAACAATTTTTCATGCAGTTATCGCTGTTCATAAAGCTGGTACGAATCCCTTCATGACTAAGCCTGATCACTGGGCAGCTCTAGGGATGCAATGACACAATGAAAACGTACTATTGGCAACTTCATATCCCAGACTATGGCACAGAAGATAATTCTCAATCCTGGGTCTCATTTCATCTCCTTACTTTCAATCAACAGTAGAGAGAGATCTAAAATTAAGGCAATTTCACAGATCCTCTCCAGCACTACCTTCCTTCTACCTCTAAGATCACTTCACAAAACAGCATTTACTGTTTGACCGTATGGAGCCAAATACATCAGCTCTGTGCTCATTGCACGGCACACAACAGACCCAACTTTGGCTGCTCCAAAAGTAATGTCTCCTATTTTACAGGAAGGTTCAACCTCTACTGCCATACCACCAACATCCACCTCTGACATTGTGGGCCTACATAATAACATGGGTTGCACTGAAAGTAACGCCTCCTATTTTATTATGTTGGTGGTACGGCAGCAGAGGTTGAACCTCCCCACCAATATCCTGTTCCATTTTGTTGCCATGTGACAGACGGCAGCAGAGGGGCACTCTGACACAATGACATCTGACATGGAAGTGCGTATGAAGCAAATGTGTGGAACTGAATTCCTCCATGTGGAAAAAACAGCACCCACTGACATTCATTGACGCTTGCTGAATGTTGATGGAGAGCAAACAGTGGATGTGAGCACAGTAAGGCCACCTCGACAGCGGTAAGACAGCGACAGCGGTCACCTCCACTGGTGCAGACCGTTACGAGTACAGCATGCAGGCTCGTGTTTATGGCTGGTGAAAACGCATAGCTAATGGTTATGACTATGTTGAAAAAGAGTGTTTTGTAGTTGAGAATTTGCTCTATCAAATGGTGTGTCATTGTGCTCTTTGTATCTGTTGCAGTTTCCATGGAAATAAATAGGAGGCATTATTTTCAGAGCAACGTATGTACTAACTGTGTATCTGACAAGTAAATTTCTTTTGCATTCTGAAAACTGTGAAGCAAATATATTTTTGAGTAAACCACAGTAAGAGACTCTGAACTGACACTGTTGCTCCATGAGAAAGGCAGATCCTGCACTGCCCTATAGGCGGCACGGCCCTCAGACTGAAAAATCCCCAGGATATACTCAGGAAGAGGCTCAGGAAGGTTACTTGGTTTGTCAACAAACCTGCCACTGGGAGGGCTCATGATAATCTAATCCCACATAAAAGGATAACAACTTTTGACTTACAGGCACCCAGCATTCCTTGGCATTTAAGTAAAAATGAAGAGAAAACAAAATAGTTCAGAATAAGGCAGGATGTTTGAAGTTATTCCATTTATCAGAAGCATGAGCCACGAAGGCCCAGTAATGCAAACAAATTTCAAAGATGAAATCTCTGAGTCTAACTTATCTGGCACTGATGTATCCAGGTATGTATTTTGCACTTCTGACCAAGAAAGCTTATCGAAAATTGCTTACAAATCAGTAAACAGCTGCTTGCACATTAAATGCTTTTAAAATAATTATTTACTTTAATTTTAGAATAAGAGATTCTTTCCTTCTTGGACAAAGCACGCTCTATATGCAATTGAAGACTATATTTCCCATATTATTTTTATCAAGTTGCTGCCACCATCATAATATATGACTAGGCCCAATTTGGAAAGCAGGAGTTGTTTGTTTGTGTTTCAAAGGGATAAGGAAAGCATAAAAAGCTCTGAACATGTCTAATAGGCATGTTGGCCCACACTGCTTCACCAAAAGAAGCCCTCCAAGTTCAAAACTGACTGCCAAGGCTGCATACATGACATTTGCTATTTCAGTTCCTACGGGAAGGTCCAGATAAGATCCTTATGGGTGAGGAATAATGCTAGACAATCTCTAGCCAAACATTTCAGAGACTGTTTTAGGCCTTACTTTTTGGAAGTACTGACAGTGGCCCTGATCCAGTAAAGCTCTACAGAACATAATTTAAGCATTTTGCTAGATCAGAATTGTAGCGTGCAATGAAGGAACACAAATATCTGACTGTTACAAATACTGAAAAAGGGAACAAGCCCAGTTAAAGTACAATACTCAGTTTTTAGAACAGTAAATTCCACGTTCCTGTGGATCTGCTCCCTTATCCAAAATAAAGATTAATGGCAAAGTGTCACGGCATGGACCTGGTCTTAAACACCATTTCCGTGTGCTACCGACTTTCTACAAACCTTCCTCCTAGTGCTTTTAGTGATTTTCTGCCCAATCACCACATTTTAGATTATGCATCTACAAGTACAGTACTAGATAAAGTCAACCTGCAGCTATACCACAGCTGATGAGCTGCAAATCAAGAACACTGAAGGGACAGAGGCACCAGGCAAGCTTCATGCAGAGCCAATTTGGGTCTGATTGAGTTCATTAGCTCAGGATTCATCCCAGGGCCCTGCAGATTCACATCCATACAAGTACTTTTGTGCAGCATGGAATATGAATGCATCTTGCAGAGCTTGCCCAGTTATCCCTATGCTGTGCTAAGCAGCAAAGTTTGGATTGATCCGAGTGGCTCTGGGGTCACGTTGGTGTTCCTAACCCCAGGCTCAGCCCACGTCCCTGGCTGGGCACAGCACACATCCAGCCCAGACCCAGGACTATCTGAGCTTATCTCCCAATGGAGCACAGCAGAGAGGCACAAACGGTGGTGCAGAAACCCATACCTCGTGCTGAGCACCAGCTGTGGAGAGTCGGGGTTACGCTCCTGTGAGGACACTGGCTGTGCTGGGCTGCTCAGCTCTCCTGACAACAGGAACGCAGCTCAGGCACAGGTCTGGGTCAGCAAGGCTGAGAACTTCAGCCCTATAGGGGAAGGCAGCAGCTGGACTGCATCCAGACTCACTCAGGGCTAGATGTTCCAGGCTGACACCGGCTCCTGATGAACTAATCAGATGTGGTTGCAACACACACCGTCAGAGTTTCCAGAGTGCTCCTCTCCCCAGCATCGCTCCATGCCCGCCTGCTTCGTGCAGCATCCAGACCTCCCGGCTGTACTGAGCCTAGGTGCAGCTCTCTAAGGAAATACAGTACAGAAAGCTAGCTCGTGAACACGTAAAAGACACAAAAGTGTAACAATACCAAGGAGCATTAGTATTGGTGTAAGTTACTCCGAGTAAATCAGAGCGGATTCTGTGCGAGTGCATTATGCAGACACCACCTTTACATCAAGATGCCAGCCGGGTTCTTTCACATCTAGAGCATTTGGTTACAATGAGTTATAATTTGTGTTATAACAATGTTAATAAATTAAAAGCACAAAGGGGCAATTACAATCACATTAAAACACTCCATAATTTTGGAAAATTAATGTTTCACTAAGTCTTCATTCTTACAGACAAATTGAGTCAGAACTGTGTTGTTCCTATAAGATGCTAACTAGAATGCATTAAGCTTTTTGAAACCATATGGAAAGCCATTAATTTTTCTCTTAAGGAGGATTCTCATCACTTTGTTTAATATCACTACAAATTATATATAGGCTAATATTTACAGACAGTTTCACATACGAACTGTGAATTCACAAACTGCAGGATCACAGGTAGAAGCTATGAATTCCTGCAGGAAGAGGTACGAGCTCCTGCCCACGGGCCGTGCAGGACGCCAGGAAGCTCTCTCAGTTCTAACCCTGTATTGACTTCATGTCCCTACAGGACTTTGCGAAATCACACAGGGCCAGAGCGCAGCAACATCACGCTGCGGCATGAGAAGTTTCTGAACTGCATGCGTGTGAAGACGAAATAGAAAATCTCAGAACTGGCTTCAAAAGTGAGCAGATCTTTTACCATTGCACTCTGGGTTAACTTTGTCTCCTGGTGCTTCTACTGTAAGTAAGGCTACAAAGATGGCGAAGGGTCCAGAGGGCAAGACAGCTGAGGAGCAGCCTATGTCCCTCGGTTTGCTCAGCCCAGAGAAGAGGAGACTGAGGGGAGGCCTCACGGCGGCCTACAGCTTCCTCACAGGGGGAGCGCAGGGGCAGTGCTGATCTTTTCTCCCCGGTAACAGCGACAGGATCCAAGGGAACAGCATGGAGTTGTGTTGGGGAGGGTCAGCCTGGGTACTGGGAAAAGGTTCTTCACGGACAGGGTGGTCACACACTAGAACACGCTCCCCAGGGCAGTGGTCACGGCACCGAGCTGCTGGAGTTCAAGAAGCGTTTGGACAACCCTCTCAGACAGATGGTCTGATTTTTGGGTGGTCCTGTGCGGAGCCAGGAGTTGGACTCAATGATCCTTATCGGTCCTTTCCAACCCGGGATGCTGATGATTCCACGAGTTTCAGTACTGAGGCTTAAAGCTTCCATGGCAGACACTGCAGAGGGAACCACATCTCACTGACCAACAGAGAAGGACAGCCCCAGGGCTCAGCACCAGGCCTGGGTTTCACACGCAGCCACCAAGCACTGTCAGTGTCCTGCATGAGTTCAGACATACTTCCTCCAGCACAGAAGAAGGAGCAGCAAAGGAGAAGGTGGCAGAAACCAGCAAAATCTGTGGTGGCGTCCAAAAGGTGAACGCAGAAGTTATTCACCTGCTCATAACCCAGTAACCAGGAGGCGCCAGCCATAATTATCAGAGAGTTTCATATGGATTTCTGTTCAGAAAGCACCCAACAAACCGTGACACTCACCACCACGGGCTCCATGCCCCACACACCCCAGGCGCTCACTCAGAGCCGCACTGAGCGCTGTTCCACACAGCCCGGGCCCTGAGGATGGCGGCGGGGGGGGCAGGGGGGCGGCCATANGCCCGTGCCGGGTGAGGGGCTGCTCGCCGCCCCCCGGCGCGGCCCAGCTCCCCTCGCCCGAGGTTTGGGCAGAGCCGCCGGGCCCCCAGCGCGCCGCTCGCTCCTGGCGTGAAACTCAGCGCTGCCCCACGGCGAGCGGGCCCGGCGGGAGCTGCCGCGGCGGTCCCGCGAGCCGGCACGAGACGCGGGCTGGGCTCCAACTGCTGC
>WBMW01004176.1:411825-435383 GCA_013396635.1 Penelope pileata
CATCAGATGAAGAAATCTGTTCCGGAACTTCCTTTAGTACCAAAAGGTTTTATTGGGAACCTGCATTCCTACGGTCTTACTAATTGCTTGAAAAGCGAAAACAGTTCTCTGCTTGCAACCAAAGGGCAAACCGCAAACAAAACCGGTCACTGTTCTCTTCGTCCAAAGAGTATTGGTAGGGGACTGCGGAGAGGCGTACGGGCACAGCCGTTACCATCGGGGTGTAAACTCGTCTTAACTGAACTTAAGTAGACCAAAAATCAGAACTGCGTCGAGATTATTTTTCTAGTATAAAGTGACTTCCATTTCACTGCAGCTATGTTACAGCTCAAATCCTGTTTAATCTCTGTGATGTGTAACTACTACCTGTGAACATTAAACTAGATTTACCTGTCTTTAACCGTGATTCTTCAGCTTATTTCTTCAATTCTCTGAATTTGCATGTTTTCTCCGCTTGGTTTTGTGTTTTTTTTGTTTTGGTACGTACTGTTGGATGGGCATGTTGCTGCTGGCTGTGGTGCCACCCAGTTTGCAGCCTGTCCCCCGGTGCCCGGCCCGGGTGAAGGACGCTCCCTTGGGGTGATGGGCGGCCGGAGCACTTCTGAGATGGGTTGTTCAGAGAGGGAGAGAATTAAGTAGGGTTTAATTGGGTGCTTTGTAAATATCTAGCCAACTGTGTGTGTAACATGGTCTGTTTGACTAAAAAAAGAGGATTTGTTTCAGATTAGACGAGTGTCAAAAGTACCGTAACCCAGGGGACTTCTATTAACTTAAATATTCATAAGGAAACGAACTGCTGGGGTCATTAGCTATTGACTGCCGTGATAATGTCAACAAGATGAACGTTTTCTTAATCAAAATAATTGCGCAAAGCTCCAATCAAAGCCCGGCTCACACGTCTGCAGCCACGAGGCCGCCTGTCACTGCGGATGCTTTGAAGGCGGAGGCATCCCACAGGCTCAAGGGATAGGGATCGGCACCTACTTTTATTTTTTCCCCCGAACTCAGATGTTACAATAATAGTTTAATGAGCAAAATACATGTTCTTGTAGAATTAAGTCACGAACATCTTGTCCTGCATCTCCAACTAATGCAGTGACCGTGAGAATGCTATTGATAGGATGTTTTGCGGCAGTTTGGGAATTCTCAGTTGTGCTCTTCAAAACAAACACTTTTTTTACACAGGAAGGTTTTACATTTCCATTCATTTTCCTTGTTTATCCTATTAATATTTGTAGTCTGGTGCTTGGTTGAGCTTACCTAGCTCTGCTTGTTGTGTATACAGGTTTTTCGGTAACACTAGTTCTCAATGCCCTCGTTTGTTTCTCTCCACTGTTGCCAAATTACAGTGTTCTGTTACACAGAAGAGGAAGCGAGCAAAATGTGCCGCCCTAAAACACGAAACTGCCTGGCGGAGTTTCCCCGTGTCAAACCCGGTGTGTCCTGGGAGAGCCGATGAATCGCCGAGCGGAGCAGACCCCGGGATGTCCCAGATCAGGGCCATTTCCCATCGAGTTTAGTGGGTCGAGTTTGGTTTTGTGTTTTTAGAAACCGCGGCCGTGCAACAAGTTAGAGCCTTTAGAAAAGGGAGTTCTCGCTAAAAAGCTGTGACAATTTTTCAAGTTGTACGGGATTCTTGATAAATGGGAAAGCCGATGCCTGGCATACAGAAAAGCTCGATGGCAGCGTATGGGCTGGTCTGGATTCATCCCTCGTGCTGTGCGCGAGGCTGTGAGCAAGGGGTATCTCATCGCTCACTTCATGGCTGGAGTCAGTGCAGCCCTACATGCAGCCATAGTTATTCTTGTTTTTCAAAGGTTTTAGAGTCCTTCAAAACATTTTAATGCCCTACCTTGTTTAGATCGTGTTTTCGTATAGCAGAAGACGTAAATGTTTCAACAAAGGCAAATTAAAAGGTCTCTTTCTTCTAATGCCCCAGATTTTCTCTTAGTCACAAAAGCATTCCTTAAAAGGAGCTATTTGATTGCGTGATGAGAGTTGTGGCAAGGCTGCCAGATTAGGAATTAGGATACCAAATTCTGTTCCCAGCTCTGCTACTGCGTCTCTGTTGTGACCTTGAGCAAGGCACCAGCTGTCAGACTGACGCCCCGTTCCCGCTCGCCATGTGCCGGTGACAACTCGCGCTCGGCCTTGAAGAAGCAGAGAGACGAAGCAGGCGGGACGTAGTCATGGCTTTTACTTCATCTTTGGGATAAGTTTTGGGTTATTGAGGAGGTGGAGGAAGAGGTGGGGTGGTTTTCGGGAAGCCCTCTGCAGGGGAGTTGGTGCGGGAGGCCCCAGCTAGCAGAGGCTGTCAGGACCCTGTTGCTTGGGACACTGGAAGCGTGAAGGACTGGGAAGTGGCATCAGGAAGGAATAGAGGAGGGATCAAGGCCATTCCACCCCTAACTTGCCTGCTGCCTGCAGAGTGCAGCAAGGAGCACTGTGCTTCCCTCAGCTGTGGTGCTGAGGCCCCAGTCCGTGCAGATGCTGAGACCCCTCTGAAATTTCCAAACCATCGGAGGCGTTGGTTCCATGGGAAAGCCGAATTCCAGCTCTTACGGCAGGAGATGGTGTTTTCCCTGCTGTTCAGCACAGGGCTGGTATTTATTTTCACTTTCTAAACCACGCTGAGTTGCATTTAAGCAGTTTTCAGCCCCAACCGAAATGGTCATGAGGAATGCCATAGCTGTCCTGCAGGTTGTTCTCAGTTAATAAATAAACCACGTATAGGATAAACAGGTTTATGAGAATGCAGAGCAGCACTCTGCTGTTATCTGTGTTTTCAGTGCTGTAGAAGTCACATTTTTTTTAAAACCTTTGCAGTCAGGAAGAAGAAGCCACAGTACGAGCACTTCAAGTAATTGTCTCAGATGCAACACAATTTACTGGCTTCTCCAACAGCAGGGCTTGCAGTGCTGAAAGCGTGCTTCCCAAACAGCGTGGAAAACATTCTGCTCGCTGCTCCCAGAACATATGATCTGCAAACACAGCCGCTAAACGTATTCCCCCCGTGCAGCTGCTTCCATTAGGAAATACATCCTCCTGCGTTGGAGCAGTCACCTTGACAGACACCTTTCTCCATCGGGAGGGCGTCGGGGAAAGCAGTGGACACAGCGGTGGCTGGAGGATGTGTGTCCCCATGTGCCACCGCTGTGGGCAGCAAGGTCTGCACTGAGGACGCTCGCACGTGGTCCTCCTGCACCGCGTGCGGTGACAGCGAGCTGCAAGGCAGAGCGGCCCCAGCTTTCTTCCTTTGATGGGCATGGAGCACACTTCGACGTGGTGCAAGGCTTGGGGTTTGTTTTCTTCCCCTCTTTTTTATTTTGTTTCTGTTTTAACCTTCTTTTAGCCTTGGGTCTTCCCCCCCCCCCTCCCCGAGATAATGTGTTTATCAGTTGGCAGGATGCGCGCATCTCTGGTAAAAGAAGCACTCTGACAATTTTCACAACATGTGTAATTTACTTAAGGACCCTAATGGCTTCTTCTGAGCTGTGTCATGTAAATAAATATTCCAACCATTTTTAACATACACATTATGTACTCCATAGATCAATAGCTCCTTTGAAGCTGTTACAGCTCATCCTGTAAGTTCCCATTCAGACATTTTTTAATATGTATTATTATTTATTCACTCTTCATTCAGAGATGCCGGTGTCTCTATCTGTAGCAGTCTAGCATCGACGCTTGCAGTACAGAACATTTCAAGATTAACATTGCTCAGTGTTTCCAGCAGGTCGGAAGGGTCCCCATGAAGATGTAGAGGCAGGAGAAGAATTGTTCAACCCAGTGATGCTGTGGCTCACACCCATTTGGGACCAGGCCTTTAGGCCTCCTTCTGCTCCCCTCTGTGCTCTCCGGCATCCCAGGAGCAGGCCAGTGGGACAGGATGCAACACGCCAAGCACCTCCCTTTGACTGGCCCGAAGCTGGGGAATCCCTGCAGGAGCTGTGCTGGGATTAGCGGTGCAGAAAGGCGCTGCAAAGGTGTTGCAGAATTCCCCAACCTGAGTGAGGAACGGTGCATTGCTCCATGCGCGAGGGAAGTCGGAGCTTATGTACCAGCACTTGCTTGCCCCCCTGTTTTGTGAGCTGCTCTGGGGATTGTTGGGGTGTGGGGTTTTTTTTTTGGGTGCAGCGTGGGGGATTCCATGCCAGGCAGTGAGCGTGACAAGGGGCAGATGTGAAGGCATGTGGGCATGGAGGCATGCATGCAGATGGCTTTGTGCCTCCACAGCTCCTGGGGCAAATCCTCTCCTATCCGCAGATGGTGGGGGGAAGGCAGGAGTTACATCCGCACCTCAATAGGAAGCTGCAAGGGGAGCCCCAGCAGAAGTAGCCCGTGGGATGAGAGGGCCTGCAACCTCCAGGCAGGCTAATGAAGGAGGAGAACCTGGGCCAAGAAAGATAAAGTTCCTGTTTGAATGCAGACATCTGCAGCTATAGAGGTGGGAACATAAAAAAATTGCTATCAAAGTCATTTGCTCGTAGTACGAAGGCTTTTGTCTCACCTTGTTTGAACAGTCCCACTCCTGTGTTTAGTTTACTTGTGTTAATATCCCCCAGAGGCTTCATCATTTGCTATTGATGAGCACACAACTACAACAACAACAACAACAACAAAAAGAGGAGAATGTTGCTATCCATGCAATTAATTCTCTTTCCAAGTGCATAAAATTCAGCATATCCCTTCAGTTCCAAAGGTGCTAGATCTTCAAAACCAGCAAGCTGCTCGCAGTCAGCTGGGAAACCCCAAGTTGTTTTGGAGCACATAAAAACATTCAGGGCTGATAAATACCCACAGTGTGTTTTGCATCTTCATAATTTGGAATTCTATTTACTTGACATATGCAATAAATAAAACAATAAATAAAATATGCTTCCTGCCTCAAGGACGTTTCTCTACCTAAGTTGCAGCCCAGTATATAAACTCTTTCCAAACCAGCTGGCACTGTGCATCCACCACACTTCTCATTGTAAAGGCGGAAACACCTCACAGCTGAGAGCAAACAGTGCTGCTTCAACCAGAATAGAAGCAACAATGGATAAGGTGTTTAATAAGGCTGTTAAGAAATGGAGCATTACTTTGGGTGGAAAACAGGCAAGTTGTTAGCCTTTTTTTTTTGTGAAAAATACTTGTACCTAAAGCATTGGAAATTCCAGTGACTCAGCTCTTGATCAAATGCCCACTGAAGTCTTTCCATCCTCTTCAGCAGCGTTTGCATCCCAATGGCAAATCCATGTAAGCGAACATTAGGGCTCCTCAGTGCCCTGCTCTGCATGGCCAAAGCCCCACTCTACCCGTTCAGTTTGGATCCACGTTCCACCACTTGATTTACTCTGTATCTACACCCATGTCACCGCCTTAGGAACTGGGACCAAATGGAGCTACACCACGCACCTTTCAGCTCACCCTTAGTGCAGCCCATGCCCACCGCCCCATGCCAAGTGCTGGACGCGGCACAGTCGCAGCAGCTTCCCTGGGCCCTGCTCCCGGCCTCGAGCCCCGCGGGCGTGGTGGGGTGGGGTGGTTGCTGCCAATCGCGTTCAGCTTGAGCGCTAAACATAAACAGAGAGATCTGCCTCTGTTTGCTCGGATTCATTGAAATATTAAAACAAAACGCTGGGCAAGGTCTTCCTTCTTTCACCAGAGCGATAGCCACAGTGAAACAAACCGCATTTTGTTTTCTTTCAGACAGGTGTGATGGCACACCTGTGGCACTCGGACCTGAATAGCAGTGAGTAACCTTTTGTGGGTGAGGTGGGGGGCAAATCCTGCTGAACAAGGATGTCAGGCTGATCTTTGTTCACTTCTCCCCACCAAGTATCTGTGGCAACAAACCGGAGACGGGTAAACAATCAGCTTCTGCTACAACAAGCTTTCCATTTACAGTTCACCGGGAGCTCTTATTATATGAAAGGAAAGGGTGGATGTGGTGTCAACACGAGGTAATAGTAATATTATTTGAACAGGTGTGTGGGGTGTTGCTAAAGCCAGAGAGCGGGCGAACGGCAGGGAGCAGCCAGCACAGGGCTGTGCACGCAATAACCAGAGCTTGCCTGCGTTTATTACCACAACAATCGTGCGCGGCGACAGGTTCCGCAGCGGGCCGCTCTGATTCACCTGGCACACCGAGCCAGCTCTGCTGTGGCTTGTGTTAACTTCCTGCTGAAAAAGAGCCCAAAAAAACGCGCTAAAAACTCAGTGAGCAACCCCACTGTGCACGCAGATACAGAGGCGGCCCAGGTGGTCCTTGTTGTCCCCAGCCCTTGCTCCTCTGCGGACAGCTCCGCTGCTGGCTTGTACCCGGAGGAGAGCAAGCAGGCAGGGTGCCCCAGCTCTGTGCCATGGAGGGGAGGCAGGTCTGTGGGTCGTGGTAGGGCACCTTGGTGCAGGGAGAGCCAGGCAGCCTAGGGTTTGGTCTGTACACCTGTCCTCTGTCACAGGGTTAATTTTTACAGTGTATTTCATAGCATATATTGGATGGGCCCTGGGCAGCCTGATCTAGTGTCTGATCACTAACCCGTGTGCCACCTGTGGGAGGGGGGTTAGAAATAGATGATCTTTGAGATCCTTTCCAACCCAAGCCATTCTGTGATTCCACAATCCTATGATTTCCAGTCTGTGTTGTGCGTTATATTGATAAATATCTATGTTTCAAATGTATGTTCATACATGCATGTATAGGGTTAGATACCCTTTCTGCAAGAGAACTGTATGCTGCAATGGAGAATGGAAACGGTAAAAATAATATTTTGGATTCCTCTTTTAAAGGGCCTACTGGAATCACGCAGATGCAGTGGGAACAAACCTCGTGGAAATTTGCGTGCTTCCGTTGTGGGAAAGTGGGAAACAAAGGGAAAATCAAACCCTGGTGTTCTCCCAGGGTAGGAAGATGCCGTGATTCACTGCAGGCAGCTACGAAGGTTACAAAAGAGAAACAGGGAGATAGTGTGAATTACATGAGGCTGTTCTAGACAATTGGGCAAGTCGTCGGTCCATTTGCAACACTTCTCATTGCTTTATATCAAATCTGCTGCACGAGTGGCAAACTGTAGGCAAGGAAATTCTGCACTCCTTCTCTCCATTGCCTGTGCTTAAGGCCTACTTTGTTCAGTGAGATCTTAATGCACATCCCGAGTATTTTAATAAGAAACTCCTGCATGCCACCAGTTTGTGCAAACAGTGGCTGTATTATTACAGGGAGGAATTAATCTTCCAGGCGTCCATTTGTGTTACTCAGATCAGGCAGGGCTTGTTTGCAAAGGGCTGACCCTGCTTCCTGGCGCGCTCGCCTGGAGATGCTGTGCCAGATTCCCCAGGGCTGATGCAAAGGCGTTCAGCTGGTGCTTTTTCGGAACCTCGGGGACAGCAGGGACGGTGGCTATGGGACAAACACAGCCCTGGGATTGGCAGGGGTTATTTAGCAGGATTTAAGGTGGGTGGGAAATAACTATCCTTCAGCTTAGGGTCTGTATCCTTCTGGTAACGCAGATTTAGCCTGAGGTCACAGGAGAAACCTTCATTTCAAGCATCTTGCTCTCTCTGCCATGTTTCCCCATGGATAGGTCTCATTAAGTACATGCTTAATAGCAGCATGGCTGTCATCTTGGGACAAATGTTTTAGAAACTCCTTGTTAGTCACATCAGGTGTGCATCTTCAGTGCTGTGACAGCTGTTGTTTCTTGGATGAAAACAGGAAAGGAAAAGGGAGCATTTGCACTGTCCTGGGCTCTTCCATGATTCAGATAACCTGGCCAAGCATGAGAGGCAGCGCAGGCATACATTTCACTAACTGTGGGGTAGAAGGAAAGTAAAAGGTGTTGCAATATACACTTGAGTGCCCTCTAATTTACTTACGATCCAGGATGTACCTTAGATATATATTGTTCCCTAGAATTTCCTTGTAGAAGTCAATATGCTGCTGTGTGGGCAGATCAAACACGGTACAGCCTCTTCACAAACAGGAGTAAGCCATGGGCAGCTGCAAGCAGCATACTTATGACCAGGAAGGTCCAGGCTCAGAGCTTCAAATGAGCTGTGGCATTCTGATCTTTCTTTGCAGGCTTGATTATTTCACATGAGAAGACACGTCCTTTAGGGTCACATCATCAAGCTCTTATTCTCCATTTTGGATGGTATTTGCCAGTTATTAAGCAAATATTTAAGAAAAGAACAGCCTGGTAACAATTCAGGCACATTTTGAAGAATTGTATTGAATCAGGACTTTATTGATTGAGAAGTGAATTCTTTAATTACCTGAGGCACAGTTTCACACTTCATTCATAAAAGGTGTATATCTGTGATGCATCAATCTATTACTAGTTGGCTATCGCAGTGCAGAAGTTGGAAGCAAAGTCATTGCAGTGTGCTGCCGAGATGGAGCCTTGTGGGTGCACGACAGGTCACATGAAGAATTCGTTGAACGTAGATGGGGTGTGTTCATTAATAATACCGATCGGTTAATAGCTTTTTCTTCGTCATAAATACAAACACTGCATTTCTTCCATCTAGCTTAATCTTCAGAATCTTTTGGTGCGTATATTCTGTGACTGGTGCCTTTCTCTCGCTGACACTCTCCGACATCCTTGGAGCCGTCCCCGTCCTTTTGAGCAGCCTCAGTAGAATGCTGCCCTCTTTTGAACGCAAGGACGCAGCACACATCCGAAAGATGCTGGTGGCTCCTGCGGGGCTGATGAATGAGGGGAAAGGCAGCACCATATATTATCCTATTAAACAGAGTTAGGAGAGTTGTTCGGAAGAATGCAAATTTTCTAAAATATCAATTCTCCTCTTTATTTTGAAAGGTTGAAAAACAGGCAAAGATGCCCTACTCTGTTATGGAAGTATTGTAGTCAGGGAAATTTCATTGTCTCTGGTGCCTGCATGGAGGGGAAGCCAAATCCTGAAATTCATTGCATTAATTTACATGGGTCTTCACTCAAGTTGCAGTAATTTATTTCATTATTTGAGTGATGAGTTTTGCTGAATGCCTGGGTCTTGCAGCTGGAGAGAAACTTTTCTTCTGAGGGGCCTTTGGAGGCAAGAGGATCGGGCTGGCTGCCACAGGTCCTCTGCTCCAGAAAAGAAACACAGAGTTACCATAGTGTGTAGTAACCCAAAACATGCACCCACTGGTTTGAGGCCATTTTCATGGTGACTGTAGAAAGCACAGTGTCTCTGCCTTGAGCGATTTACTGGGGAGGTGTGTCTCCGTCCAGAGGGAAGAGGGTGTATCTCCAGCTGTTCCTCCTCCCCACTGGCAAGCAGCTGCAAGGATATGGCTCACTTCTGCGCGTCTTCCTTCAGGGAGGGAATATAAAGGAGATCTTGTAGGAAAAGCTTTGCTGGAGGAGCCGCCTCCTCCTTTTCTTTGACAGCGGCATTGACAAAACCTTTCTCTCTTTCTCTCCTGCACATCCCTGCTTAACGTTATCTTTCTCCTGGAGGCAATGGGTGCAAGAGGCCACCACACCATGTGTCAGGGCAGCGCCTGGATGGTGTCATACAAAACCCCCAGGGGCTGGGCGTGTGGCTTTTGGCCTGTGGCAGCCCAGAAGATGCCAGCACACACATGGGAACCAGGTCTCAGACGTGGAGATCAGACATTGCATGAGAGGGATGTGAAGGAGGTCATGCACCATGGAGAAAAGGGAGGAAAACAGGAATGCTCACATAAACCCACAGTCTTTTACTTCTCCCTTATTTTTAACATATATCTGCCTGCCTAGTCCCCTCGCTGTTCTCAGAAGCTGAAAGACAAAGGTAGGCAGCAAGGAGTGATGTGCAGGCAAAATGAGCAGGCTGACAATAGCTGTACGTCCTGTTAGTTACATGATTTGTGCAAAAGGGCATGCTGCTTAAAATGTATCTTATTTTTCTGCACCGACAGATTTATTTATTTATTTATTGATGCAATAGTGAGGGTAGTCAATCCCAAATATCATCTGAAATAGGATAAGCAGAAAGGGACTGGGCATGCTTACATCTCTAATAGTGCACACTGTCTCAAATATATTAAACGGACAATGTAATAAAAACAAACAATACAGTATTGTGTCGGTTGCAACTCAGGCTAACAAAATACTGCCACATTTTTTCTTACAAAGCTGGCTGTGCGGTGGTGGCTGGAAAGACCCCTAAAGCACATAAAGCTCTTATCTTCCTACATTTCCCTAAAGAATAATAGATCAGTCGGTGCTCTGATGCTGTTTTAATAATGTACAATTTACAATTCATTTGGTTACCAAGCACTCACAGTATAATTAATTTCACAGACCCTTTCTTGCACATTCACATGGTTTATGACAATACGGAGGGGAGGCGGGAAAACCACGCTCCCCAGTGTCATATGGCAGAGCCTGGGCGGTGCGTCACCCGGCAGCCCTGGGGACAGCTGTGCCACTGGCTGGGACTCGCCTTCCCCGTTCCCCCTGTCCCACTCCCGCTACTCTCCCCATTCCCATGCACAGACATCCCTGTGGGGGACACTGCCCCAGGGGAGCCCCATAGTTCCCAGTGCCATCATGCTGGAGCTCCCCTATCCGTCCATCACACATCACACCACTTGCTCACAGTACCGAGACGCTGGGATGGGAGAACATGTGTTGCTGGGGGTTCATTTCCATGGTTCTGTTATTTTTGCCTTTGTGGGGAATCTGTACAGTTGCCTGAGAGATTTAAATAATGGACTCTCTCTGCAGTGAATGGGGCTGCTGCTCTGTGATGTCTTGCACATCAAAGCAATTTCTCAAATCTGCGTTTACCACTTTGATAAAGACAACACGGCGAGGAATTCGGCAGCTGCAGAGGGCCTGCTGGTCTGTGCTCCACCTGGAGCTGCTAGACAGCGGTGGATGAACAGCAAGCCACACATCCACTTGCTCTGTTCCCATTATCAAATAAGCACGTTTTTCCTTTCCTGGATTTCCCAAGCAATCTTTTCTTCTTCGAAGCTGACAGTACATAAATGTGCACAGTGTGTATGTATACACATACAGGTATACTCATGTACATATAGATACATACATATGGCACATATGCATGTCTGAGGTCCCAGTTGTTGGAGGTTCAGCGTGCAATACTGCGTGCAACCACACAGGCACTCATACTGAAGGACAGCTTAAAGCTACATGGCCTGCTAACTTTCTATAACTGGAGGTGCAGTTTCTTTCCTTGCCTAGATGCTAAAAAGCTGCGGAGGGTACAGTTTTCTTCAGGAAGTCCATTGTAACTCAGAGCAATACATGCTTGATCAACTCCTCCCAGGTCCTGTGTGGTTTGCTGTAAGAGGTACACCTGCTATAGCACGGCCTCTGCAGCTGGCTGTTCAATCTTCTGGCACCCAGCCTATGGATTAGGTTTCTTGATCACTTACTTTGAACAAAGATGTGGTGATGCAGGGGCCATGAAATAGCAATTGCACACCTTGTTGCCATATAAGATTTGGTGGTCAGTTTGCCAACAGGCTGAAGACCTGCTGCTCATATTTTTACATCCGTAGAAACACAATTCTGCTGTGAATCAGGGCATATCTCTACCCATAAGTGCAACCAGAAAATATGATTAAAGGTGTCGTGTGTGTTTGTGAAAACATCAGCAGCAACTGTTGTTATTATCAGTTATTCTTATTTGTAACATAATCTTAATTAAAAGCTTGAGTGGTTCATGTACTGCAAGGTTCGCCTCCCAACGAGGCCCCAAATCCCCACCCTGCAGCTGGCTGGCAGGAGATTCAGCACGATGCGTGGGAGGCTGATGGAGCCCCAGCCCTCCAGGAGAGCACAAGCCTCTCTCCTGCCCAGAGAAAGCACCCAGGAAAACCTGATTTAAACTCTTCCTAAGATGTGGGAAGTAGCAAACTGGGGGTGTCGCTTTTAACCTTTGAATATCCAAGGGTCAATATTTAGCCTTCAATCTAGGTAACTTTTGAATACAAAGAATAAATGAATGTCTAACTAACTCTTTACTTTCCACTGTTTTATTCATTTCATCCCTTTCCTACTCCCTGCTCCTCTTGTCATAATTCCTCTTTTTACTCCAACAATATTTTGAGTTAATGTTGCTCAGGAAATTAACACAACTCTTCTCATAAATTTCCCTCTCACATCAATGTGATTGCAAGGCAAAACTCCCTACTTTCAATATCCAGGTCTGCACCTATCAAGGAAAACAAAGCACAGCATTGCTAGGAAGCATTATTTGTTTTATTTCAGCATTTTTTGCAAAACTGAAATAAAAAAAAAATTCTCAGATGTGAAAGAAAAGTTGACAATATTTAGAAGCACAATGGCTAAGCAACACTGAAATGATAGTATTTATAATAAATACATTGAAAGAGATTTTAAAATTTGATCACCTATTATTCTTTTCTCAGAAAAAAAAAATATTACTATCTGATAAACAAACCTAAACAATGACTTAACCAAATCTCTTTATTTCATAACCACCGAGGGGGAAAACAGTCTTCCTGTGCTTTTTAGTCCATACTGAATGGGATGTGGAAACGAGATGGACTCTGCAGTGAAGGACAAGTCAGGGATCTGGGCTGGTACCCACATCATCTTGAGTTAGCTGCGATAGAAATCTTTCCTCAGCTTCATTCCTTGTGAACCCACAGGGACTATTGATATTAGAAGGTTAAATGCGCTTTGATGTGGGGGCCAGCTGGCACGAGTCGGCCCACATCCACTCTCCTAATCCTCCTTCCCTCCAAAAATGCCTGTTGGGAACGGTCCCCAGCCAGAGCTAACACCTGAGCTGTGTCCAGGGATGGCTTGGGAGCGCTGTGCCTGACCCAAGCCAAAGCCATGCCAAGGACGCTCTAACGATTTAACAATCCGCGTAATTGAGCTCCAGCACCTGGGGACGTTCCCTGGCTCTGTTCCCTTCCCAGTCTGCACATAGTCACACAGAGTGAACGGATTTGATAAAATACCGATATGACGACACTTTCAGTGCAGGGTTACATGTTGAAAGGCATCACAACTTCTTAATGTGCTGGCCAAAACAGTGCACTGAAGTTTTGTAAATCAACTACTGTGTGTAGAGATGGTTTTTAAGGGAGTCTAAAATTTGCCAAAAGGAAAGCAATTCCCCAAGACGAAAGGAAGTCAAGATAATGCTCAAATGGCTTGTTCAGGAGAAGCTGCCACTTGACTTCACACGATGGTCTTGCCAACATAAAGCAACCAATCAAAGCCCAGATAAAAAGCCTTATCTTAGGTCAAAGACAGGTTTACCGTGTCATCTCAAGATGTGACAGGCCAACTTAGATGGCTTGGGTTTTACCCGTGTAACTACCTGGCGCCTTCTGTGATCAAGATGCCCACAGCTGTAATCTAATGTGATCTGGAGCTTATTCACTGATCACAGCTGTGTAATTTCAGGTAACATGCTTCCCTTGTTTAGTTTTGTTTAACATTGTTAAATATATAGTCAGACCATCTGCACAGTATTTTTTTAAATTGGAAATTACAACCATAACTTCCTTTTTATATATCAATAAACTAAATAGCAAAATTTCAAAGGGATCCTTCTCTACCAAACACTGAAGCAGAATGTTTGTCCCACGCCACACCATTGCCTAATTGCACACTAATTGGACAAACGTGATTAAATATTTCAAGATCTTTACTAATTGCCTCTATTTTAGCTTTAAAATTTGCTTGCCACCAACAAATTTAATGACACTGGTGTCTAGTCATCAGCAAAAAGCCCAAGAGTTGCTCTTTAAAATGTACCTAGTCAGAATATTTACTGATTGTGCATTGTTGTTTCCAATGTAGCTTAATTAGAAATCCAATCAGTTCTCTAAGTCTAATTATACTTGATTTGTAGATTCAGACTATGATACATAATGAAGCTAAGCAGCTAACAGTAAACGTGCTTGAAATGTAACAATAAGAGAAATATTTTTATTTCATGCCTTGTTATCATTTTAGAAACTCCAAGTAATATATGAGATCAAACACAAAGGGAAATACAGAGATTTATGACTCAATAGATTAAAAAAAAAAACATGTTTTATCCTGCAGCAGTATAACTGATGTGTTTAGTGTTTAAAAATATTTCCTTTGTTTGTTTACTTATTTGTTTGGTCAAAATAATAGCATATGTTTTGTGGATACTTTGATGTTTGTACTTCTCTGCCTGTATCTCACAAGAGTTGTTTCTGCCCTATATTTTAAAAGTCATCATGCATCAGAAGATAGAAGCTGGGACAGCGATGATGACGGAGACAGCCTTTCCCTTTAGCTGAGTCCCTACATCCTCAATGCACCTTTAATTTACTCTTTGCCATGAGAAATATCCTTTGGGGGCCAAGGGCCAGATGTTTCTTTTTATTCCAGGCCGTGCAGGGAAACATCTGCTCTGCTGTTGTTTTCCACCTCAGTCCTACAGTCTGAACACTCCAGCTGCATTCTTACGCCCATGTTGTAGGACCAGACTGGTAGCTTGCCACTTTCTGTAGGCAAGGCACTGTCTACAGAACCTTTCTGCATAGGAGCAAACATTTTGATCTTTCTTAAGTAATGAGCAGCATAAACATTTTCTAAAGAACATACAACCTTGAAGCAAAGCTTCAAGCCCCCAGAGGAGCAGAAAGGCAGTCCATCAGACTGACAGCCCCATGGTTGCTTCCTTGTGTTTCCAAGAGAGGAATCAACAAGCAGCCACACTTCGCCACTGAGTAAACAGTAGTTACATAGGGGTTTCTCAGATGTTGGTCTTTAACGTTGCTACATCCTTAGCTTGACAATTTTTAACATCATCTTCTACAGACCTCATATTTTTCTCTCCTTGCCTTTTTATTCTAAATGTGTTCTGAAATTACAACCCAGCTATTTCCTGCAATGAAAAAGCACAACAGAGTGGTGAGCCTTTATGTGGGGCCTGCAGAAGATAAGTGTTGGGCACTTGCCCCTCTAATTGTTGCAGCTCTGTAAGAAGCTGGGTAATAAAGCAGTCCAGGAACAAAAGCTGCTCCCCAACTTGTGATAGCACCACTGAGAATACTAGGGGTGGGGAGAGGGACGAAGCGAAGGCAAAAGGGCACACACAAGGAATTATTTACTGGGTACCACCTAAACAAGCAGGCGAGCTTCGCCACGGGCTTCCTCCCCACCCCGGTGCTGCTGGGGTAAGTCCTCAGTGTTCTCTGCCCACCAGAGGATACTTGCCAGCTTCTCTGAGCGCTCGAGCTCCCTGGATGGAGAGCACTAAACAGCAGCTGGCTATTATTTTCAGGCTTCCAGCATGATATTTTGTACCACATACAATGAGATAAATTTTAAATTATTTTTTTTTAAGTAACCGCTGTGACAGCGTTCTTTGAAGAACAAAAACCGTGAAGTGGACTTATTATTAAGAACTTGGCTCTGATTTAACAGCAATGTTTGAAATGTTTTTCTATGTTGTTCTACTTAATTTATTGAGTCCAGGGGTTGGGCTCCCCCTCCCCTCTCTTTTCTTCTCTGCCCTGAAAATAGGCTGTAGCAAGGACAAATTTTTTTAAAACACAGTGAAATAAAATATTTCAGACACATCCCCCCACACACAACCAGTGTTCAATATTTTATCTTTCTTTACTTTTTTTTTTTCCTTCATCTGTGTGCAATCAACCTTGAAAATTTCCTTTGCCTTCAATTCTTTTACCTTTGATGGTATTCCGATTGGAAGCTCTGCCTTGGCCCCTCATGCCACACAGTCTTCTATTTATATTATTAAAATGCAACACTTGCCTTTTAATTTTACTCTGTTTACAGGGTATTGCTTTTATTGATTAATGTCTCAGACTCAAGTAAAATGCTAATCACAGAGGGAAAAAAATGTTAAAAATTCAGTATGCTGATCTGTGGTGCTTGGCATGGGAAGTAGCTCACTAACTCACTTCTGATTTATGCATCAAGTTGGGTGCAGCTCCATTCCACTGATGTGGTGCCTGCAAACGTGGACCTCTTTGGCCCAGGTGCACGACAATGTGTTCTTGTTTGTTCTCTCATCATGGGACATGAGAATCCCAAGTGGGAAAAACTAGAAATGTTGTATGTGTAACTTAAATTGCCTAGAACTGTGACGTTCAAACTCATTTTTTTTTGTCTATTTTCTGCCAAAATGGTGACGACTACATGTTCCCACTCTAGGACACACCTGTCATACCTGTGTGATCTAGCAGCCATGACAGTAAATAGCAAGCTGGTTTGGAACAACATGTCAAATCCAGAAACACAAACCTACAGAAACTGCAAATCCCTCTCTGGCCACGGAACAGAGTGATGTTCACACCATGTTCAGCCATGTTCCTCTGCAATGCCAACCCTGGAGAGCACACAAAGAGGTCAAGGTTCCTCAGCATCAAGAGCAAGACCCAGTTTTGTTGCATCAAAGAGGAGACAAGCTCTCCTTCAATGCCCCAAGGGGAGTAGGATTTTGGCTGCTATATCTGTGGCTGACCTTCCACGCCACCTTTGCCCCTTCCCAAGCAATGACACCAGCAGCAAGATCACCTTCAACACCCAAACAAATCACAGGCAAATCAAACGTAAGAGCTGCCCCTTGCCTGCCGCTGGCTGGGAAAGAGCAAGCAGGAAAGCCTCTGTATCGTAAAGATGTGTTTCTGCATGCACCTGTATTTCCCTTACGTGCAGTCCATGAGGTGCTGATAAGACTATGTGCGAAGTGCTGATGTGTCACTCTGCAGGTTCGGGACCCATGTGATTGAAGTCCCAATTACAGTAAGCTCTCAAATGTATTTTAAATCTGCCCTTCTCCTCCTCAGCGTGTGCTTGCACTGGGTGCTTAACAGGGAGTAAGTGCTTAAATTATATTCACTTCCATGGAATATAAGAAAGAGCTTCAAGTCTTGGGTGTGCTTCAAATGTGGGTGCATGTCCTAACTTAAAGAGTGGTGCCTTCCTGAAGCAGGATGTAAACTGTGACCAAGGCAAACAGTGCAGTGCATTTCATCATCAAAATGTTTCTTACTGGTGCACTAAGAGGTATTTCTCTGCTTGAAATCTTTATGTATTATCTATATATGCAGTAGAAACAAAGCTAAGATGAATTTAGAAAGTGTTCAGAGACTGGAAAAGGTTAATTGATGCTTTTATTTTTCTCCAAATCAGAAAGCTTTCTTTTCTTAAAAGCTGTTTTATACTTTTCCCATTATACTCTCTTTTTTCCCTTTTCCTCTTATTAATAAAGGTCTGGCCCTCTTTAACATGCAACAAGAGCCTAATGAGCCATGCAGCCTTCTGTAATTTCTTCACTGTTGAAAATGCCTGACACTAATCTATGCCATTTATACTAATAAGAGGTGCATCAGCTGATACTTGGTGCAATGAAAACATCTGAAATATACTTTGTCGAATTGCAGGTAGCAATTTCTCACAAAGTTTACTCTGCTGTGGAAATAGATGCCCTTAAAGTATCGCAGAGCTGAACGTGTTGCACAACACACAGTGCTCAAAAAAAAACACCCCACCACCCAATGATAAGCCCAATGATATATTAGCTTTATATTTTATGTAAACATGTCAAAGAGATACTGCAGGAAAATCATATCCTGCAGTTTTTCAGTGCACGGTGTTTACAGTTTACATGAACGATGAAGTGCTAACCTAAAATATGATGTCACATTTTATACTAAGTGGACATTAATTAATGCTAAATTGCAGGAGAACTCATCAGGAGTTTATGTTCTACATATGTATGCATACCACAACAATTCGGCATGATTAATGCTATTCCAGTGAATAGCCAGGATTTACATGTGGAAAAACAGGGGGAAGGGGAAATGCATTCCTTATAATTTTTTCTTTCCATTCTTTTAAGATTTGCATCTACATTTCTCTATTATCTCATCGATAACGTGTCAGAGTGATGGAGCTCCACTAATTTCATTTGCAGAAGTGCTGGCATAGCTATGGTGGAGCAAGGGCTCAAGTGAGGCGAGGTTTGCAGAGGGGGGCAGTATCTCTTGTGAGAGCAATTGATGCAGCTGGAAAAGACAGACAAGTTTTTGGGCGCATTATCTTTTTCTCAAGTTTGAAGCAAAGGCTGCAAAAGTCCATGTCAGGCCTGAAGAAGACTCTGTGCCTGAAACATTTTCCAGTTAAATCAGTCAAACTAAAAAAAAACACCGCCTCTCCCTCCGGATCTCTCATATTTTAGAAGGGTGGAAAGTATTATCATCTCTGCTTCAAAGATGCTGAAAGAGAGAAGCACGGACGGACTAGCCTGAGACCCAGATGTGCTGGCAGCCCAGGTAAGAGAAGCCCCGCTTCCTTCCCCTGCTCACTCTGCTGCCTGCGAGCAAGGACAGAAGCATCCAGGAGACGGGACTGCAGTGATTCACATTTCTGAAGCTGTGCCCCAGGCACATAGTAACCCCGTGGTTTTGGAAGTACAAATTCATATCTTCTCCAGTTTAAGAGGAAAAACAAGCACACACTGTGGTTTTGTATTTAAGTGTTCTTCTATCTGCCAAGCATGGGTAATACTGCTGGCAATACCCCAGAGGTTACAAACTCACTCTATTCAGGAGAGGAGAATGTAGGGTCTGGGAGAAGGGACATGGCATGGAAATCCCCAAACTGCCCAGCCTGGGTGCATGGAGTATGGATGGAGGCTCTTTGCAGCACAGGGATCAGGTGGGCAGCTGTGGGGGTGTCATAAGGTGGCTTCTAGCTAGATTTAGAAACCAGATGGGAGATAGTCCCTCTGGAGCAGGATGTGACCTGTCAGTGATACTGGCGTCAAGGCATCTTCCGTATTAGCAAGTCCTGGCTAGAGGTCATCTCTCTCAGGCACACAGCTGTTCTCCAAGTTTCTTGACAGCTTGTCTACTGCTACCAAGACCCTGTTGTGATCCACATTTCTTCTCATTTTTACCTTCACCTAGTCCTGAAATTTGTAGTTACGTTAAAACCATACATACCTCATAAAAACAAGGGTTATTCACCAGAAAGGGCCTGGTGTGAACAGGCATCCCAGCACCCACCTCAAGGACATGTTGAAAGCCACATCCCCTGCACTGAGCTGCAAGGAGCACTTTGAAGCTCACTGGCTGGGCTGTGAGGCCACTCATGACTGAGACAAAAGGAAAGAAAATCATCGTTATGTTGAATAAGGCCCTCGCGTCTCCAAGCCAGGACTCCTTTCCAACAGCAACCGCAGTTTTGCTGGAAGCCGTGTGAAGCACTGTGGTGGAGAGAGGCTGCATCTACTTTTCACTGAGGAAATGTCCTTCTGAACACTAACAAAGCAGCGTCACTTGAAGAACGCATGTGGGTGCCTCTAGCAATATCGGGTGAGGAGGGAGACCTGTTCCCACCCACAGGACCAGAACTCAGTCAGGTCCCTTAGATCATTCCTTCAGAGAGGTGGCAGGGAGCTCCAAGTACTTGTTATACACTGAGAAGAAAAAGGATTTACCTCTGTCCTTTGTATTCATGTGGTCTTCTTACAAAGCCAAGTGTACTTATGTTTGTAATTTACAGAGAAGCATTAACAGCAGCAATGTTTTACAAAACATTAATTGTTCCGTAAATGTATCCTCATCAATTTCTCCATAAGGTAAATGCCTTTACCATGGCAATCATCTTCCCATGGAAAACTCTAGGTGCACTCTGTATTTTTAATGAGATACTTTAGTTGAATATTTCCAGTAATTTTTAAAATAAAATTGTATTGTAACCCACCTCCTAGTCTGGAGGAAAGGTGACAGCATCTAAGGGAGTTCAAAAAAAATCGGTTACATTGTAAGGTCTGCATTATTTTCCCTTTCTGTCATTGGCACTTTGCACCATGACTGAAGATCTGCAGTGCTTCCATTCCTCACTCTCTCCCAACACTGCAATCAGAACTCCTTCCTAGGTTATCAAGGCTAATTTATAAGCCAGTAACACACATGAGTAGCTCAAATAGTTATTTTTCAGTGAATTACTTTGCATTCATTAAAATTGGAATTTATGTGCCACTGACCTGCCTGCTTGCTGTGTCCCCCTGCAGCTGTTGAGATGCTAGCCAGTATTTTTCTACTTTCTCCATCCTGATTGTTTGCCTGTCCTAGATCATGCCTAAGAGACCTGCCGTGTTCAAGGTCCTCCTCTGTGTTGTTGCAGTCCCTCTCCTGCCGCTTGTTTTTGCCTGCTGTTGCTTCAGCAATCCTGCTGCTCCCCGGTCACTGAGGAACTGGCTCCGCAACTCCTCTGGCAGTCCTCTTCCCGTCACCTTGAGCAAGATTTCTCAAATTCCAGGGAGACATCCTCTGATTTATCTTCTCAGAGTGTGCAGCAGGTTGAACCGTGGGCTGTTGGGATCTGTCACTCATCGCCCAAATGATTACTGGATGGCCACATCCCCACACCACTCTCCTCGTACCCTTCACCAGTGTAAGTGTGCGAACTCCCCAGAGATAGCGGCCTGTCAGAGGTGTGACTGAAGGCAGCTCCTTGTGACGAGCCACTGCCCCATCCTACTCAATCACCAGCTATAATCTCCGGCACTCATGCAAAAACAAACAAAATAATCTTCCAGGAAACACTAATAGCACAATGTCAATACTCACATCATGTGTGTCAACTGTCCTATTAATTATTATCATTACCTGCCTTCAGGAATTGAATGAAACTGCAGTTCTAGCACTGTGGGAAACCAGTATTAATTGGGAAAAGGACTGCAGAAGCACGTCTGTGTATTTGCATGTCTCCCCTCTCTTCTTGTGTACATACACAACACAAAATGTACCCACGCTGTCTTGCATGCACATATGTAGACGCATATATATTTTATAAGTGCACGTATATGTTCCATTCCATTCAGACAAATACAGCACAGAGAGGTGCACGTCTTCTTCCTGGGGAGCTTATTTTGCAAATGTTGCTCTATATTCTTAGCCTGTTGTTCAAATACATGTGAGCATGCTCTCTGTGAGGATACGTCTTATGCCCTGCATCTCGACATTTTCTGACAGATGTTAGCTAATGTGGTTGTAGAAGGTTCACTGTGGATGCAGTGAGCCCAATAAATCTTCCTCTTAAATGCAGACACTCTACCATCCCAGCATCTTATACCTATAATACATTTTAATTACTTGGCTATTCAAATTATACTAAATTAGATCTGCACGGAGCTGCATCACGGATTTCTCAATTTACATTTAATCCACGGCAAACAAAATAAAATAAAAAAAAAAACCAGCAAACGCACTTTTTATTGGAACTTGCAGGAGCTACTGAAGTCTGATACCTTTAAAATTATTAAGTGACAAAGATTACTGGCACTAAGGTTCTACTTTGCTTCCCCATTAGCCATTTAGGTGACAGCTGCTGTATTACACATAAAGATGAACCATTCCTTGAGGGATGATAGTGGTTCCGCTGTGACACTACTGGCATAAAGCATTATCAGACCATAGCTGTGCTTAGAGCCATCACAGTCTCCTAGGCACCTATCAGTACCCTCATTATCTGCATCACAGAGTGTCTAGAAAGAACACTGCCAGGCTTCACAGCTTTGCAGCTCATTTGAGAAGCGGAAATTAAATGTCCCAGGAGAAAAAACAGGCACATTGTAACAGCACCAGTGCTGTGCACCAATAACGTTTTGACTGCTGTTGCACTGACTTCTGTCTCATTAATTTAATAGGCTCCTGGACTGGGGACGGGAGGTGGAGAGGCAACCTTTACAGGCAGATTGCAGAGCGGGGCTCTCTCTGTACTGATGGCAAATCCAGATTGGGGTGAGAACTTGCACTAAGCACCGCCACACTTCGGAGACCCATCCTGGCTGCCGCAGGGTGAGACAAGCCAGGGAGATGCTCTGGGGTGGGAGGAAAATTAGCTCATCAAATACGTAATTTATACTTGGGTTGTCCACAGCCCCTGTGTGAGTGCAGGAGAGCAAGTGCCGGTGCCTTTGCAGACAGCAGGAGAGACTGTGTGCATGTGAGCACTAGAGGAGAGCATGAAATGGGAGTGCTGCGTTCAGGTGGGAGCACATCAGCAGACAGTTCCCCAGCAGTGCAGCACAACTCTGCTCTTTCAAAGGAGCTGCTTTGCCCCTTTAAAGTGAAATTGACTCATGTGAATGTCCAGCAAAATGCACATTCCTCCCTGAAGCTTCCGAAGGACCTGAGTGGAGCATACATCTTCTGCTATCCCAGGGGTGTCTTGCTCCCTGAATCTACACATTTTAACAGCTCTCACTTACGCTGACACCAATCAGGGCACATCAGTGACGAAAAATGGACATAGTTTCTATTCTATTACCTTGTCAGATGTCACATGTAAGAGTAACTGAAAGAAATCTGGAGATTTTAAAATTTCCCCTTACGTATTTTAGTTAATTACTGCAAGTGATTTCATGCACTGGAAGGTTGCTATGGGCACTACAGGGGATGGCAGTGAAAGCACAACACGTCTGCAAACGTATGTGTTGTGAGAGGTCATGTTCATTAAAATGACCACTCAGACAACATGGTGCTTAGGTAGTTGTGTGTATGTAAGTCCTCTTTTCTTTATTTGCATGGATGGGTGATGAGAGAGGTGACAGAAATAGGAAGAAAGTGGATTCATTTTCATAGTCTCACTGCCTTGTTCAGACTGATCAAAGCCACCTTATATAGGAGCTGAATCCCCCCAACTCCACTGTTTTCTCCCTCTAGGTTTGTAGGCATTACTCAAGTGCACCAATATCCATGATGAGCAAAGGAACAGGAAAAGGATCTTTCAGAAAGTGTGTATATTGTCCCCTTATCTTGGCATTTCGCAATGCAGGATTTTCTGGACCGTATAAAAAAAAAATACAGAAGCTGCATGATCTAGAAACACATAAACTAGTGACAGCATGAAAAGCAGGTGGGAACCTTGTTTTGAAGACTCTGTGGGGAATATAGTGAAAGGAAAGGCTCTTTGAGGGGCTATTAAAAAAATACACATACATACAGATGGTCCTGGCATCTACAATACATCCCCACCCCTTGGAAATGTTATAGGTCCCGGGGGCTACACACTTTTCTTGAAGGGCCACAGTCAGTAAGAAGGCCCACATTCAGTGTCTCACCTAATGTCATTCAAATAAATATTGTTATTTCTAACTGAAAATGAACATGAATGAAACATGAAACACTGCAGGAAAATACTTTCAGAATTCTTAACCAAAAACTAATTCCTTGGAAGATTTCCTAAAAGTTTATAGCAATTACAGGCATTAATTTGTATACTTAATATTTGCTGTAGTTTAAGGAAGCAATCCTACATAACATTTTTTTCTTCCCAGGTTGATGCATAAGCACTTCCTGCAGTAGGCAGTGTATTTTTGGTTGCTTCCACAAGAACTGTTCCAAAAGAATCACAGAATCACAGAGTAACGCAAGTAGGAAGGGACTCGTAAGGATCATTAAATCCAGCTCCCGGCTCCGCGTAGGATCACCCAGAAATCGAACCATCTGTCCGAGAGGGTTGTCCAAATGCTTCTTGAATTCCAGCAAGCTTGGGGCTGTGACCACTGCNATCATAGCTGATTGCGCTGTAGCTAGAGGCTGGGCCGGATGA
>WBMW01004178.1:0-68910 GCA_013396635.1 Penelope pileata
ATTCTGTGATTCTGTGATTTAGTGTTGTGTTGAAAGCCAATTTCCTCTTACAGATATAATTCTGTACATGCAAGGAAATTTGCCTCAGTGATAATTTTTTCACAGATCATGTTGGACTTCAGGCTTCACATATGCACTGTCACCACTGAAGTTTGATGACAATCTAGAACTCTTCACCTGAGCCAGTTCTGCCAGGTTCTGCTTAGGCTAAGGGAGATAAATATATCAGGTGAACTGTACCCTCAAAAGATCTTTGCTAGACAGCTCCATTAGATCAGATCGGATTACTCTGATTGTTCTTAATCAAAATGGTTGTTAAAGAACTTGAAGAAGAAGGTCATACATTGATATCTACCATTACTCTGGTATGCACAGTCAGCTACAGTCATGTAGAAGTGGAATTCAATTATTAGAAAGAAATACCATTCTATTTGAAACTCTCTTTTGATCACTGCTTGTGATCACTGAAAACCAGTTTGGATATTTCTATAATCCACTGAAGTTTGAGATACAGAAAAACTTTTTTCAAACTTCTAGAAGATGCCACCCTTAATTACAGTCTTATGGCACTATAATTCTTTTGTGTGTGTTCTCTTTTCTTTTTTAGAATGACATTACAGATCACCAGCAAAAAAGAAAAAAAAAAGGGTTTATTGCCTTACACGCTTCAGCATTAAATCATTTCCAAACTAGATCCAGGGCTTGCTTAAATCACCATATTATAGAAATGATGGCACATAGCAGATTTCTCTGGGGAAAAAAATAAATGAAAAAGAAAAAAAAAGAAAAAACAATAAAAAAAAAGTAATGGAGAGAAACATGACTGATAATGTGACTGTAACAATGCTGATATGTACTTACAAAAATCATTGAGACTGACTTGAGTGGGACTCAATGGCTTCCCTAATGGTACTAGTAAGGTATGCTGTCCCAAGATGTTTACATATTCCTTACTTTCAGACCTTGTTATAAGTCTCTGATCTTCCTATTTTAACTAAAAGTCAATTTTTTAAAAATAACAATGATGGCAGAATGAAGACTGGAACTTGTTTCTTATTCTTCTTTGCTTGCTGATCTATGATTCACTATCATAAATGTTTGCTGTAGTCTGGAGATTCCAGATGTTTACTTCCTTCTAGTGAGCACAGCAAAACAGAGTTGTGAAAGGATGATTTTATGATCTGTAAGTAGGATTGTCCATCTGTTGTTTTATTATTATTATATGGTCACAGTTTATATTAAAGCTCAGTTTATGAAGGATTGATATACTTTAAATTCACTTCTGTCAAGTCCTAGATGTCAGTCAACTGCTGGGTTTTTGAATGTCTACAAGGCATAACAGTCATGCTGGTAAAGTCTCCCTACAGCTGCTAATTAGCTCTTTACCCTTTATCAATAATATCTCAACAGAACTTTAATTTGATTTCAGATTTCAACTTTAATATTTGCAGCATGGTACCATTCCAAATTATATTTGGATTTTTTGCTAAAATTTGTCTTTGCTGAGGCATTTAGAATGTAATTTTTTGATAAGGTCCTTTCCTTTATTTTTATGATGAAGGGAACTATTTTACATGAAGACTTCAAAATCCTAGATCACAGGATTTTGGAAGCCAGTACTTTACTTTTCTTGATAAGGTTTGCCTCTCAAGTTCCCAATGGGTTTTTTCTGAGCAGTCACACAAAGATTCCATTAGTTCTCTCATGTTCAGGTCAGCAAGTATGTTTTTAATACAGCCAAAGAGTTTTATATTTGCATTTTCTGTTTTTAATCAATAGACACAATTTAAAAATATGAGTTTGATACTCATATTTTACAAACCCACTACAAAAAGTGGGTATATACATCCATTACAAAAGCAGCTCCTAAAAACTTCATTACCAAGATCAAATTATGTAAAGTGCTATAATGTGTCCAGGGTGACCCGAGAGCGGCCTTTCAGTACATAAAGGGAGCCTACAAGAGAGAAGAGGATGGAGTATTTAGCAGAGTCTGTTGTGATAGGACAAGGGGAAAAGGTTTCAAACTAAAAGAGAGGAGATTTAAGTTGGATTTAAGGAAAAAGTTTTTTACAATAAGGGTAGTGAAGCAATGGAACAGGATGCCCAGAGATGTGGTGGATGCCCCATCTCTGGAAACATTCAAGGTCAGACTGGACAAGGCTCTGAGCAACCTGATCTATCTGTAGATGTCCTGGTTCTTTGAAGGGAGTTGTATCAGTCGACCATTAAAGATCCCTACCAACTCAAATGATTCTATGATGCTATGAGGTGTACATGCAGGTAAAGTTGAATGGCTGTAAATTAACCAAGAGCAAAAGTACTAGAAATAAACGTGTTACTTTTATTCCATTTAGACTTATTTTCTGTGAAGTGTATCTCAGATGTAATAAATTATGCTATAGTTTTCAAGGCTGGATTTTATTAGACTTGAGCAAATATCACTGTTAATGCTTTGTGTTATCCACAAGTATCTCTAAGGATAGGAAAAATAAAAATAATAATAAAAAAACACAAAGCAAACAAAAAAAAAATAGGTAGAAAAAACCTCCCCTCATTATTATCTCATTATTATCAGGTTTTCATGCAGTTTATCAGTCTTTATCTTGAATACATCTTGTGATCCAGTGGTGGCAAAAGCCTAGTTATAAATATAATTTTCTTCCATTATTTATTTAATCAGTTTGCCACCCACAAAACTCAAAAGCTATCAAGACGATGGAAACATCTTTAGTACAGGCTAAGTAGGATACAGATATGAAAACATAATTACTATAAAAGAAAATTACACAATATGTCCACCCACTATTGAGGAATTCTTTAACCTCAAAGTGTTTAAAGTCTCATCCCAAACATGCAAACAGAGGTGTAGCCAAGTCATGTGTTAGACACAAAACTGACATTGAAGCAGTCTGCCAAGAGTCCTTTGAGACAAGTGAAATATTGTAGACTTCCAGGAAGGCAAGCACATGTATATTTTAAAAATAAGGAAAGCCAAATTAAAACTTTCCATTCAGTAGTGAAATGCTCTCTGAAAGGCTGAGTCCGAACAAAACAAGAGGTGGACATGTGGAGGTCTGCACAGACTATCCCACGACATGTTGGAAAGACTAGTCTTTTAACATATGTGAAGACAAACAAAAGTAAGGCTCCAGCCAACACAACATGCTGACATCAGTTTAACCTGAAGTGGAGGGTTGTTTATATTTCAGATGACTAATTATCATTGAAGGAAGAATACTTAAGCAGTACAGACGTAGCCAAGTTTAAAAAAAGTCTCAGTAAAGTAAGAAAGTGAGCTGTAGGAACTTGTAAGTAATAAATCTAATAACAGAAGTACCAGGGAATACTTTGTGAGAAATACCAAACGACAAAGACAGTTACAGCTACTTCTGAAGTACCAAGCAGTGACACTGATGAGCTTGTAATCACTTTTCCAAGACAAAGCTTGAAAAAGGTAATTTTTTAGTTAATTTACTTGTCTGTAAGACTGTGTAGAAAATAAAGAGTGATGACACAAAAGAAAAGTTAAAGTTATGAGATGATTTTGAGGAAATATAGCTAAAAATAAAAGACTTCTGTTATACTTCTCACAGGTACTATGCGATATATCATACTGGTAGATGATTGTAGGTTTTTGTTAGTTTGTTTTTATGCATGAAACTAAAATCACTTTAGTACACCTTTACCAAGCAGAGATTTGAACAACTCATTAATGAAAAGATACAGAAGTCTCTCAAATTTCTAAAATATGTGTGATCAAATTTTCACACTCAGACGAAGCAACTTTAATGTTTATCTTACACAAGCTATATAAAGTATTAATCTACTGTAACCTATCCTTCTGATCCTTATTAAATGGCTTATGAATTATTCACAGGTCAACTAATAATGCAATTGGACAGTTGAAACAGAATCTTCAAGTTATTTAGCATGAGTGAGATGGGACAAATATATTTGTAAAAATAAAAAACTACTAAACATCTCAACATTTTTCTGGTGTATGTTAATCACCTCCACCTGGTAGATCATTGATTCCCAGACTGAAGGAAGGAGCTTTCTCTGCCTCCTTGATCCTCCATCTGCAAGAATGATGAATGGGAAAAGGAGTTTGAGTACATCTGCTACTTTCTTGACTTTGGATATATCTTCAGTGCTTAGAAGACAAAAATCTGATATATACAAAGCTAATTGAAAGCAAGAAATCATTCTGAAAATACTGATTTTAGGATGGTATGAATCAATCTCTGAATATAAATTCCTATCTAAAGAGAACCTAGATGATGAGATTTATCAGATATCCAAATTTTAAAGAAATGAAATGAGTTTTCTTGAAACCTCTGAAGATCAAATTTAAATCATGTTACTTATGTGTTTTTGGCTGTTTTTTGTTTTTCTCCTTATTCTGAGTATAGAGGTATGCTGCCCAGGTAGTTCAGCTCAGCACTTAACAGCACTGCTTAACTTAGTTGATGCTTATTCTTCTTACATTATAACATATTGCTATCACTCATAAGGTTATTGAGACAAACAGCCAAGAACTATCCAGTGAGTGCTATGCACCCAGCCATAAGTGTAGAAAAACATACAGTTGCAAACAATTTATTTAGTTATATATGCTCTTTAAACGAAAAACAGCTTTTCAGAATTGCTGGTGGTATGTACACATTGGGTGAGCTGCCTATTTGCTTTGTAGTCCAAATAGATGTCAGTTTACTATTACAGACATCTTAGAAACTATTTTTTTAAAAAAATACCTAGAATGCAGTGTGAATCATAAATGCTTTGAAACACATTTCAAAATTCTTTTACATCCAAATTTGTGTATTGAAATCAGAAAAATGCGCTGGCACCAGAATATTGTCTTCACTGCTACCAAGTGTCAATTTTGAAAGCAATTTCATCATAAAGACTGATTATACTGTTTTTCAAATCTGACTAAGTGAAAAAAAAAATGGAGAGAGAGAAACAATGAGAGAGAGGGGGAAAGAAAGATTTGTTTGGTAAAATGCTCCAGCTCTGAATTGCCTTTTATTTGTAAAATAGGTCGAAAGAAATAAACTGCCTGAATATTTCTGGCATATTTTAAGCTAGTGATGTGACAGAATGAAGAACAGTGGTGAGTAAGAGCTGAGAAGTCCAATTCTATATAGTATTTTCAGATCTGTATTTTGTAATTAACAAAAGGAATGCAACAGATTTTATCTCTATGACTCCATTTTTTTTTTTGGTGGCAAAGTGCTTTTTGCATTTGGCATAGCAAAAGCGTAACAGACCACATGGATCTGAGGCTAAAGAGAACTATTTTGATTGCTCTAAGCTGTGTTGATAACTACAAAATTCAGGGCAAATTATGACAGCTTTTTAATAGATTTTATCACAATCATCTCTTTATGAGAGACTCTTTATCAGGGCGTTTAGTGATAGATCAAAGGGTAACAGCTTTAAAATAAAAGAGGATAGATGTAAATTAGATATAAGGAGGAAATTCTTTATTCAGAGGCAGGTTAGGCACTGGAACTGTTGTCCACAGAAGTTGCAGATGCGCCATCCCTGGTTAGTGTTCAAGGCCAGACTGGATTGGGCTTTGGGCAACCTGGACTACTGGAAGGTGTGCCTGCCCATGGCAAAGGGGTTAGAACTAGGTGATCTTTAAGGTCCCTTCCAATTCAGACCATTCTGTGATTCTGTGATTCACAGTTTCATGGCCTATCTACTGTTCTTTAGTCTATCACATAATTACTTTGAATCTTTATGTAAATATAGATTGACTGCACTTTATTTTGTTTTTAAAAATAAAGGAAGATCACAGTGGAAGAGTAGGCAGTTATATTTAACTTACTAAATCATTTAATGGAGTATTTAATAAGCTAAGTATTCAAAACCACTTTCCCGTTTACATCATTACAAGTAAAGACTAGCTGAGTGGTCATGATTTCATTTATTTTAGCTGGAAACAGATTATAAAGACATATAGATTCCAGACAAATTGACTGATAGATTCTTTCTTCAGACATCATTGACGTCTGTGTGGAATTAGCTCTCTGCTAAGCACTAGAACAGTGGCTGGCAGTGCACCTCTTGGAGCTTATCACTGGGAGTTTTTGTAAATTAATTCAGTGACACGTAGCAATAGACAAGTAGGAATTTACACTTTCATCACAGGTTGATTTTTATATAAATATTATTTTAGTTCTGTGCAATTAGAGACAATTAAAAGCAGAATTCAGCTTTTCTTGTCAAACACTGACAAATTATTATTAAGGTATACTCCAGAACTTAGGCTGTATAAACCATACATGAGCTATGTTTAGCAAAGTTAGTATGTTATTCTGCCTAGTAACAGGAAACTCATTGAGCCATGTAAAAACATAGCAAGCACTAAATGTAATTTGGCTCACATCCCTGTAATATTGTGTACAAACTTACACATCAGAAAAGCATCCTTGTTGCTGCAACAAGGAAACTGAAGATCATTTAAAGAAACTTCGCATCCCTTGGAAAGACGTTGAAGGGATAAGGAGTGCAAGTTGCGTTCTTCTCTGTCTTCCTGATTGACAGCTGGGATTTGGAAAGAAGGAGGAGAATGAGTCAGGTAAATGACTGACTGAGTGAACAGTGTTAGAATCAGGCTGTTGGCTACTATAATCTTGGGCAGGCCTTTGATATACCAGGTATGTGGGCATTAGACGGAATGTGAATGAGCAGGTGGGTCAAAAGCGTTCTGGGGAGCAAGCTGTCTGGATTGATTACCAGGGCTTTAAACTAGATTCGATGGGGGAAGAGGGTGGAGTTTGATGGGACACAGAAGGGCTGGGGGATGCTGTTGCTTTAGGAGATTGCGGGGAAAAACCTATGAATTGTCCCATAGGATCTTCTGAGAACCTCAGAGAAGGTAACAATGCCAATACGCCGTCTGAAATCTTCTTGCATCCCTCTAGGGATACATGAACCTTCTGCTTCCCTAAAGTGCCTGCATATCAATGCGTACAGCATGGGAAATAAACAGGAGAGCTAGAGATCTGTGTGTGGTCACAGAACCACGATCCCATTGCGATCACAGAGACATGGTGGGATAGCTCGCATGACTGGAATGCTGTCATGGATGGCTATGTCCTTTTTAGGAAAGACAGGCTGGCAAGGCAAGGCGGTGGAGTTGCTCTTTATGAGAGAGAGTAACTAGAATGTATTGAGCTCCACCTGTGGGTGGGTGATGGGCAAGTGGANAACCACGATCCCATTGCGATCACAGAGACATGGTGGGATAGCTCGCATGACTGGAATGCTGTCATGGATGGCTATGTCCTTTTTAGGAAAGACAGGCTGGCAAGGCAAGGCGGTGGAGTTGCTCTTTATGAGAGAGAGTAACTAGAATGTATTGAGCTCCACCTGTGGGTGGGTGATGGGCAAGTGGAGAGCTTGTGTGTGAGAATTAAGGGGCGGGCTTGTATGGGTGACACTATTGTGGGTGTGTACTACAGGTCACCTGATCAGGAAGAGGAGGTTGATGAGGCCTTCTACAAGTAGCTGGAAGTAGCCTCACAATCCTGGGCACTGGTTCTTAAGGGGGACTTTAATCATCCAGATATCTGTTGGATAAGCAACATGGCCAGACGTGCACAGTTCAGACAGTTCCTGTAATGAATTGAAGATAACTTTCTGACGCAGGTGGTGGAGGAGTCAATGAGGGGGGGTGTCCTACTGGACCTTGTTCTTACTAATAAGGATGAGCTCATTAGGGATGTGAAGGTTGGGGGCAGCTTGGGATGCAGTGATCATGGGATGGTGAAGTTCAAGGTCTTGAGCGGAAGAAACAAAGCAATAAGTAGGATTGCTACCCTGGACTTCAGGAAAGCCAACTTGGATCTCTTCCAGGACCTACTTGGAGACATTCTATGAGCTAGACTGTTAGCAGGTAAGGGGGCCCATGACAGCTGGTCAACATTTAAGCATCACTTCTTCCAAGCTTGGGATTGGTGCATCTCTAAGAGTAAGAAATCAGGGAAAGGTGGCAGCAGACCTGCGTGGATGAGCAAGGAGCTCATGGTTAAAATCTTAGGGAAGAAGAAGGTCCATTAACTGTGGAAAAAGGGCCTGTCCACTTGGGAGGAATATAGGAATTTTGTCAGGGCCTGCAGGGATGTGTGGCGTAATAACCACATGGACTCTGGGGTGGGTTCAGAGATTACTTCTTCATCTTTATTCTCTTCCCTACATATTGTTCTGTCCTGTTCTGCCTTATTGAAAAGCTAGCTGGCCTTTATAGGCCTTTCTGGCTGATGCAACAACATGCAAACTGCTAACTCTACAAAACAATATTCTTCTACTCATAAATCATTGGCTATAACAATTCATCTAACAACAACAAGATTTGAGCAGCTCCTTCAGCATTTTCCTTATCTTGAAGGGCAGAGATGTCCTTGTCTTGAGGACCACCGGATAAACATCGTTGTTATCTCACACAGGCAACAGTTCACACCCGGAGCTCTCATTCCGCATTCCTTATGCTCCTTCACGGCTCCCAGGGCTTCCTTCCGATAAGAACAATGGTATCTCGATCCAGAGGCTGGTCTTCATTCATGAAGTTTGCTGACTCGTTGCAATACCACAGGGATGCAATGAGGAAGGCTTTACGACAAAGACTTCTGTTCAGGAATACTGGACACTGGAGGTAAGAGAATAGAGAATGGAAGGCTTTCCTTTGGATGAGGAGGAGATGGTCTGAGACTGTCTAGGCAAAATTAACGCACACAAATTGATAGGCCCCAATGGGATGCATCCACATGTGCTGAGGGAGCTGGCAGAGGTGACTGTCAAACTGCTGTTGCTCATCTTTGACAGGTCTTAGAGAATGGGAGAGGTGCCTGAAGACTGGAGGATAGTCAATGTCATTCTGGTCTTCAAAAAGGGCAAAAAGGAGGATCTGGGAAACTGTAGGCCAGTCAGCCTCACCTCTGTCCCTGGAAAGGTTACGGAACAACTTGCTCTGGATGCCATCTCCAAGCAATTGGAAGATAAGAAAGTTATCAGGAGTAGTCAGCATGGATTCACCAAGGGGAAATCATGCTCAACCAACCTGGTAACCTTCTATGATGACATCGCTGGCTGGGTAGATGAGGGGAGAGCAGTGGATGTTGTCTACCTTGACTTCAGCAAGGCATTTGATACTGTCTCCAACAACATCATTGTAAAGAAGCTTAGAAAGTGTGGGATAGATGAGTGGATGGTGAGGTAGGCTGAGAACTGGCTGTCTGGCAGAGCTCAGAGGCTTGTGAGCTGTGGTGCAGAGTCTACTTGGAGGCCTGTAAAACTGGCAGTGTTCCCCAGGGGTCAGTGCTGGTTCCAGTCTTGTTTAACATCTTAACTGATGAACTGGACGAAGGGATAGTGTCCACCCTCAGCAAGTTTGCTGGTGATACAAAGCTGCAAAGAGTGGCTGACATGCCAGAAAGCTGTGCTGCCATTCAGAGAGACCTGGACAGGCTGGAGAGTTAGGCAGAGACGAACCAGGTGGGGTTTAACAAAAGCAAGAGTAGAGTTTTGCATCTGAGGACGAATAATCACATGTATCAGTACAGGCTGGGGGATGAGCTGCTGAAGAGGAGCTCTGCAGAGAAGGACTTGGGTGTCCTGGTGGACAACAGATTGGCCGTGAGCCAGCAGTGTGCCCTTGTGGCCAAGAAGGCCAATGGTGTCCGGGGTGCATTACAGGGAGCATTGCCAGCAGATCGAGGGAGATGATCATCCCCCTCTACTCTGCCCTGGTAAGGCCTCTCCTGAAATACTGTATCCAGTTCTGAGCTCCCCTCTAAGAAAGACAGGGACCTCCTGGAAAGAGTCCAGAGGAGGGCCACAAAGATGGTAAAGGGTCTGGATCATCTCCCATATGAGGAGAGGCTGAGTGACCTGGGTCTGTTCAGCCTTGAGAAGGTAAGACTGAGAGGAGATCTTAACAATGTTTACAAATATCTAAAGTGCAGGAGGCAAAGGGATGAGGTCAGACTCATCAGACAGTGGTGTGTGGTGATAGGACAAGGAGAAACAGCCACAAACTGGAGCATGGGAAGTTCCACACAAATATGCATAAGAGCTTCTTAGTGGTGAGGGTGACGGAGCACTGGAACAAGCTGCCCAGGGAGATTGTGGAGTCTCCTCTGGAGATATTCAAGACCAATCTGGATGCCTACCTGTGCTACCTGCTCTAGGGAACCTGCTTTGGCAGGGGGATTGGACTTGATCTCTAGAGGTCCCTTTCAATAGTGTGATTCTGTAAAGGGAAGAGGGAAAGAATAGATAACAAACTTGTTGTTATGACTGAAATGGGACATTATTGTGCAGTGCAGTGGAAAATGTGGACTGAAGAGAATGTAAAGTTTTATTTTTAATGTAACATAAATCTTAATGTTTATGCAAAACACCCTGAAAGATGTCTGCCCTCTACATGCTAGCTATTGTGGAAATGTGTTAGAAAATACTGATATTCGCATAAATCATGAGGCGAACTTGAATTTCTAGTGTCTTTGAAGCTAGAGACCATTATTCACAGTGTCTGAAAATGCAAAACACTCTTACATCTCAAACCAACACTTTAAATATTCTCAGTGACTGGCAGGTCTGCCAAAGAACATTTTAGCCTTGCAGAGGGTGTAAGACAAAAAACAAAGTCATCAATGTCCTGTATTAACTGTTGAATTTACTGCCAAAGATGAAAGTTTGTGTTTAAGTGCACTCAAAATTTTCGCCTTAATTATGATCTGAAACATCAGAAATAGATGTAATAGAATATATCTGTTTTCAGTTATTTTATTTAACTGAATTATGTTAGATATGAACAAATCCACACTGACATTTTCAGTGATAATACCTTAAACATTAAGAAGAGTAAATATCTAGACCTATAATACATTATTATCATTGTTTGTAAAAGGCTACAGACGTTGTATCCGAATTTGCAAGTTTTGAGGACTGAGATTTGTCAAATTTGGTTATCTAAACTTTTCTTTCCATTACTGAGCTCTGTTTTTACTTAATTTAGCTGTAACAGAATTTACTTTTTTTTTTCTTCTGATCGGATGGCTGTGAGTATGTTGTGGTTTGAGCCGACAAGCCTGAAAAACACCACACAGCCTTTCGCTCACACCCTCCCAGCTGGGATGGGAGAGAGAATTGAGAAATAAGGTAAAACTCGTAAGTTGAGATAAAGCTATTTACTAAGGGAAAATAGAATAAAATAACAGTAATGATAATTATATACAAAACAAGTGATTGTACAATCGCTCACCGACCATAACCAATGCTTAGCCAATTCCCAAGCAAACGGGCCCTCCCAGCTCACTTCCCTTCCTTATATTACATGATGTCATATGGTATGGAATATCTCTTTGGTCGGTTTGGGTCAGCTGCCCCATTCTTGTCCCCTCCCAGCTCCCTGTGGCCCGCCCTAGCCTCTTCACTCTCCTGGCAGAGACATGCAAATGTCCGTGGTTCTGTTCAACGCTGCTGGGTGTTATCAGCCTTTTTTTCTTCTCGAACCAAAGCACAGCTTTGTAGCAGACACTGAGAGAAAGTTTCAGTTAGAAACTAAGACAGAGTAGTTTGTTTTCCATTTTCTTATCGATATATTGTACAACCATAGTTTTATAAAGGGAGAAGTGACTAGTAATTATTTTGCACAGAATTAGATATTTTCAATGTCAATATAATGATGTCATGTAGAGACACTGAGCCTTGGCACCATAGCAGAGAGGCAGGATGCAGTGCAGAGGAACACATCGCTGGTGTGAGAAGTGTTGTTTACACCCTATGACTGTAAGGAACTCATAAGCGGTCAATTAAGGAAGTACAAACCTAGCACTAGCTAGAGTTAGTTTTAACTGTCACAAAGAAAACAGAGAAGTATTGAGCATATGCAAATTAATGAGTTTACATAGATTAAATTCAGAAGTAGCATGGAGTTACGGGGTAATGCAGAATAAAAAAAGGTGTAAAAATTGTGTTAGCAAACACAGACCAAGTGGATCCTAGAGTGAGAAAGAATAAGCTATTGTCACAAACATTGCCTTTTTTCCAGAGAAGACTCCAGACAGCTCACCAACATGACCAGGAAAATATTGTTATGTGAAAGGCTTTTAAATATTTCCCACTTTATTAATATATATTCATGGGCAATAGACAGCATTATTTCTGATATTAGAAATCTAGATTTGATCAGAAGATTTTGTCCATACGAACTCTATTGTTGTCTGGCTACAACAGATATGGAGAAGGCCAAGGTACTCAGTGAGTGCTTTGCCTTGGTCTTCATTGGCAGCCAGGGTTCTCGTATTTCTCATGTCCTGGAAGCTCACATCCCTGAACCTCTAGGTGGGAACTGGGGGAGTTAATCCCCCCCACTGTAAGGGCAGACCAAGTCTGAGATCGCCTCATGAGACTGAATGTGTACAAGTCTATGGTGCCGGATGACATGCATTCAAGGCCTCTGAAGGAGCTGGCTGATGTGGTTGCTGAGCTGCTCTCCATCATATTTGAAAAGTTGTGGCTGTCGAGCAAAGTCCCCAGACACTGGAAAAAAGGAAACGTCACTCCAATTTACAAAAAAGGGAGGAAGGAGAACCCGGGGAACTGCAGGCTGATGAGCCTTATTTCTGTGCCTGGGAAGATGGTGGAACAGATCCTCCTGGAAGATGTGCTAAGGCACATGAGGGATGAGCGGGTGATCTGAGACAGCCAGCATGGCTTTACCAAGGGAAGGTCGTGCCTGACCTATCTGGTGGCCGCCTGTGATGGAGTGAGAGCAGAGGTAGACTACGGGAAGGCAATCGATGTCATCTATCTGAACTTGTGCAAGGCCTTCGACATGGTCCCCCACCACATCCCTATCTCTAAATTGGAGAAATATGGATTTGAGAGGTGGATTATTCAGTGGATAAGAAATTGGTTGGAAGGCCATAGACAGAGAGTTGTGGTGAATGGCGCTATGTCCAGGTGGAGGCTGGTAACGAGCGGTGTCCCCCAGGGGTCTGTCTTGGGACCCATTCTCTTCAATATCTTCATCAATGACATTGACAATGGGATTGAGTGCACCCTCAGCAAGTTTGCCGATGACACCAAGCTGAGTGGTGCAGTTGATACATTAGAAGGAAGGGATGCCGTCCACAGGCACCTCAACAAACTTGAAAGGTGGGCCTGTGTGAACTTGATGAGGTCGAACATAGCAAACTGCAAGGTCTTGCACTTGGGTCAGATTAATGCCAGATATGCATACAGACTGGGAGAACTCCTTGAGAGTAGCCCCGCTGAGAAAGACCTGGGGGTCCTGGTGGATGAAAAACTGAACATGAGCCAGTGGCGTGCTCTTGCAGCTCGGAAGGCCAATGGTATCCTGGGCTCCATCAGGAGAGGGGTGGCCAGCAGGGACAGGGAAGTGATTGTCCCTCTCTACTCTGCCCTCGTGAGGCCCCATCTGGAGTACTGTTGTCCAAGTCTGGGGCCCCCAACACAGGAAAGATGTGGAGCTGTTGGAGAGGGTCCAGAGGAGGGCCACAAAGATGATCAGAGGGCTGGAGCACCTCCCCTATGAGGACAGACTGAGGGAGCTGGACTTGTTCAGTCTGGAGAAGAGAAGGCTGTGGGGAGACCTCTTTGCAGCCTTCCAGTATTTAAAGGGAGCTTATAAACAGGAGAGAGATCAACTTTTCAAAAGGGTAGACAGCGATAGGACAAGGGGGAGTGGTTTTAAGCTGAAGGAGCGAAGGTTTAGATTGGACATCAGGGGGAAGTTCTTTACTGAGAGAGTGGTGAGGTGCTGGCACAGGCTGCCCAGAGAGGTTGTGGATGCCCCTACCCTGGACATGTTCAAGGCGAAGATGGATGGGGCCCTGGGCAACCTGATCTAGTACCAGATCTGGAGGTTTGTGGTCCTGCGTGTGGCAGGGGGGTTAGAACTTGATGATCCTTGGGGTCCTTTCCAACCCAAGCCATTCAATGATTCTATGATTCTATGAAATCATTGAGACTGAAAACAAATTATTACATGTGTGAAATTATCAGTGCTGATTAAGTTATCTAAATCAACCCATAGGTAGCTCTTGTGGAAGTAATTCTAAATATGCATAGTAATGAAACATAACATTTGATTTTATACTAGCAGTGGCTTATTTTTACGTTTTATTGGATGGGAATAATGAATTTATATTTATAGTCTGGCATATAAAATATTTCACTGATGAGAGATGTTTTCTCCATTTGGAATGTTTGCATAAATATTTTCCTAATTACTTTGTTCTATGAGAAATTATATCTACATTATGAGAAATAGTAGTAACATGCATTTATTATCAATAACATAGCTCTCTGTTACTCCAAAAATTTTTTACACTCCTTCCCTGGAAACTGTTTAAACTTTCCAGCAGGATGTATTTTGAACAAATCATGTTATTACATTTACAGTCACTGATTGAAGAGTCTGTTGAATTAGGTGGAAACAAAACTATTCAGCTGACCTCAAGAGCAACTGTGTTCATAGAATCATAGAAACACTAGGTTGGAAAGGACCTACAAGATCATCTAGTCCAACCATCCTCCTATCACCATCCCTACCCACTAAGCTACTAAATCATATCCCTTAGCACCTCATCCAGATGCTTCTTGAACAGCACTAGGGACGGTGACTCCACCACCTCCCTAGACAGGTCATTCCAGTGCCTGACCACTCTTTCAGAGAAAAAGTTTTTCCTCATATCCAAACTAAATCTTCCCTGGTGCAACTTGTGGCCATTCCCTCTTGTCCTGTCAGTAGTTATCTGGGAGAAGAGGCCGACCCCCTCCTCACCACAACCTCCGTTCAGGAAGTTGTAGACTGCGATGAGGTCTCCCCTGAGCCTCCTCTTCTCCAGACTAAACAATCCCAGCTCCCTCAGCCGCTCCTCACAAGACTTGTGCTCTAGACCCCTCACCAGTTTTGTTGCCCTTCTCTGAACACGTTCCAGGGCCTCAATGTCTTTCTTGTAGTGAGGGGCCCAAAACTGAACACAGTACTCGAGGTGCGGCCGCACCAGAGGTGAGTACAGGGGGATGATCACCTCCCTGCTCCTGCTGGCTACACTATTTCCAATACAGACCAGGATACCATTGGCCTTCTTGGCCACCTGGGCACACTGTCGGCTCATGTTCAGCCGAGCATCAACCAACACCCCTAGGTCCTTTTCCTCTACACAGTCTTCAAGCCATTCTGCCCCAAGCCTATAGCATTGCATGGGGTTATTGTGGCCAAAGTGCAGGACCCGGCACTTGGCCTTATTGAACCTCATCCCATTGACCTCAGCCCAGCTATCCAGCCTGTCCAGATCCCTCTGAAGGGCCTCCCTACCCTCAGGCAGATCGACACATCCTCCCAACTTGGTGTCATCTGCAAACTTACTGAGGGTACACTCAATCCCCTCGTCTAGGTCATCAATAAAGATATTAAACAAGATGGGCCCCAGTACCGACCCCTGGGGGACACCACTCGTAACGGGACGCCAGCTGGACTTAACTCCATTAACCACTACCCGCTGGGCACGGCCCTCTAGCCAGTTCTCTACCCAGAGAAGAGTGTACCTGTCCAGGCCACGGGCTGCCAGTTTCCCCAGGAGAGTACTGTGGGAGACTGTGTCAAAGGCTTTGCTGAAGTCTAGGTAGACTACATCAACAGCCTTTCCCTCATCTACCAGTCTGGTCACCCAGTCATAGAAGGAGATGAGGTTGGACAAGCACGACCTGCCTTTCATGAACCCGTGCTGGCTGGGCCTGATCCCCTGGTTGCCATGCACGTGCCGTGTGATCTCCGCCAAGATGATCTGTTCCATAACTTTCCCTGATACCGAGGTCAGGCTGACAGGCCTGTAGTTCCCCAGATCTTCCTTACGGCCTTTCTTGTAGATGGGAGTCACATTGGCAAGCCTCCAATCTTCTGGGACCTCTCCAGATAACCATTTGATTCCAAAATTGTCTGCTCAGACTGCTATTGGCATCAATATGACTGTGCCTGCAACAGGTGCTATATTTAGTACTTGATTTTTCTTTGAAGTAATATCATACATTTTTCATACTAGTTACTGAGTATATGAAAAATTCAGTGCAGATTATCTAAAAGTGTCTTGATGATGCAAAAGGAAAGATACATTGTCTTTTCTTTTCTCCTGTTCATCACGATGAACTAGATTCCTAATTTTTCCTGGCTAACACCTTATTCTGTGAGTGCCTGGTCTATTCTGTTCAGCATTTGTAAAGCGATCGGTAATTTTTATTTGAATTTAATCATATAAACACAAATTGCTGATATAAAATCATAGTCTGTCTGTGACATCATGATAGTTTGGCTATGCTCTCATAAGACATTAATAAAGGTCTTTCAAAAAATGAGACCTACTTCAATGTGTTACAGTTTTAAGAATCACATTAGGAGGAATAAGACTTTCAAAGAAACACAGGATTCTGTTCCTATCATCTGAATCTTCCTATATGGAAATTTATTCCACAACATTAAATATAGGGAAAGCCTATGGCAAGTGCATTCCTAATGTAGATGCAAAATTTGTTGCCTAAAATTAAGAAGAAACTAATTTCTCTGTACTGCTATAACTGTTGGAAGAAAATTTGACATTTCAACACTATGCTGCCTTTTCTGTATGATGAAACTTAGCCAGTAAGAGTGAGGACACACTATCTTGGAGCCTTCTTTGTCTTGGATAAGATATAAACCAGGAACAGTTTTTTTCTTTTTATGATGATACACCAATTTTTGCAAGAATCATTATATTTGCCAAATCTCTGTATGGATATCTATATTCTATCTTCATGTATTTCCGTATCAGTTCTGTTTGGCATCATACTGGCTTTCTTGTCATTGCTTGCACTGCCGTGTCATGGAATACTAATATTGTGTTTATAAGTAGATTTGAAATCGCTTTCAAATCCTTTCTTCAGCTGCCTTTCTACTGAAGAACTGGGAACAATAGATTTCTTCTCAGGAAGTAACGCATTTTAATGGAACACCCTAAATAGATCGTTCAGCCCCTGAGTGTGTATCTTGCCAAGATTTTGACCATCTATCAGTGTTCCTGGTTATCTGGAGAAGTCTCAGAGGATTGGAGGCTTACCGATGTGACTCCCATCTACAAGAAGGGCTGTAAGGAGGATCCGGGGAACTACAGGCCTGTCAGCCTGACCTCAGTGCCGGGGAAAGTTATGGAGCAGATCGTCTTGAGTAATATCATATGGCACATGCATGGCAACCAGGGGATCAGGCCCAGCCAGCACGGGTTCATGAAAGGCAGATCATGTTTAACCAGCCTCATCTCCTTCTATGACCGGGTGACCAGGCTGGTAGATGAGGGAAAGGCTGTTGATGTAGTCTACCTAGACTTCAGCAAAGCCTTTGACACAGTCTCCCACAGTACTCTCCTGGGGAAACTGGCAGCCCGTGGCCTGGACAGGTACACTCTTCTCTGGGTAGAGAACGGGCTAGCGGGCCATGCCCAGCAGATAGTGGTTAATGGAGTCAAGTCCAGCTGGCGTCCCGTAACGAGTGGTGTCCCCCAGGGGTTGGTACTGGGGCCCATCTTGTTTAATATCTTTATTGATGACCTAGACGAGGGGATTGAGTGTACCCTCAGTAAGTTTGCAGATGACACCAAGTTGGGAGGATGTGTCGATCTGCCTGAGGGTAGGGAGGCCCTTCAGAGGGATCTGGACAGGCTGGATAGCTGGGCTGAGGTCAATGGGATGAGGTTCAATAAGGCCAAGTGCCGGGTCCTNTAACTAATGGTAGGATGAGAGAGAACGGCCACAAGTTGCACCAGAGGAGGTTTAGGTTAGATATAAGGACAAACTTCTTCTCCCAAAGAGTGGTCAGGCACTGGAATGGCCTGCCCCGGGAGCTGGTAGAGTCACAGTCCCTGGCGGTGTTCAAGAAGCGTCTGGATGAGGTGCTACGGGATATTGTTTAGTAGTTTGGTGGGTAGTAATGGTGATAGGAGGACGTTTAGACTAGATGATCTTGTAGGTCCTTTCCAGCCTGGTGTTTCTATGATTTTATGATTCTATGATTCTTTCTGTTCTATCTGTGAAAGGACGTAAATATTGCCAGTCAGCTACAGTTATTTTACCTTGCTCTTGTATGTCAGTGTCTCCTGTCTTGTCTTTGCTTTTGTAGATCTTATTTTATCTTTAAAGATGGACCATCTGCATCATTCTTAGAGATAAACTTTTTGATTACTGATTCCAAAAGCATCAATGGCGCTTTGATGCAGGCAGTGATGTTATGGTATGAATTTGCCAGTGTACAAGTAGAATGTCTCATACAAACCACGGTAAGTACCATCTATGTTTATGCTGCTGTCATATAAGACTCCTTCTATACAAAAAAATAAAATTAAAAAAAAAATGGAAGACATTAAGACACTAGAATTTGTGGATATCTGGACAAAAACAGAGCCTAAGTATCTTCAAGGTACTCAGAGTCATGACCGGCATCAGAAAAACAAGCGCATCTTGCAGCAAGCAACAAAGCTACATGAAAGCAATTGCTAAATGTGGAATTATATGTTATCCTGTGCTTTGCCACAGGTTATGCAGCAGTGTCAGATATATCTCCATATTTAGGCCTGAATTTCCACATCTGTTCTTTGAAAGAACAGAGGTGAGTTTGCTTTCCTTTAACTGGAATAACGTAAAGCTCTGCTTATAAATTTAAAAATAATCTAATAAGAAAGAAGATTAATAAAAAGCCGGGGTTTTCTGAGCCATGAGATTTGCCACCTCTTCAAAACTCCGTATTTAGCTCCAGGATGATGGTAGGACTTGAAGGTTTTGAAGAGATGTTTTAGAGGAGTGGTAATGTCTTAGGAAATTATTAGAAAATTTGGAAACTCTATCTCTTTCACTTTTAACATGTCTGATTCTTGGATCTGGTCACTAAGGGAACTTTGATGATATTTTCCAAGTGGAGCTTGGCCCTCAGCAGCTCAGGCCAAGACAACTCTGATCAGGAATAATCTGTGAGAACCTAGAGAGTCTGGAGGCCAACTGGTGAAGAGTCTGGGAATCATCAAGGTTCAGTGCTCAGTACCTTTGTGTACATGAATAACAGCTTTTGATCTGCTTTGTTCAGTTCCATTGAAACAATTTTTTAAACAAGCCTTTTCAGGAGCAAGGCTGAAATATCTTTACTCATCCACAGAGTTAAGTAAAAGGCTCACAAAAGCTCAGTGGGACTGGATAAGTTTCAGTCCCATATATAAAGTCATTGAGTTTATTCTTTCTATATAGTATTTATTTCTGGTTATTTCCTCAAGATATACTGTTTCCGAGCAAACTTTCACTTTGTTATGACCTGCCCAAATTTCTAAAAATAACACAATTCTGAGTGAGATAGCCAGCTAAGCTATTAAGACGCTAAGACAGAAAATCAAGTTATGAAGGCACAGTCATAAGAACCTTGGAGTGTCAGGACACTCATAGACCAGACACAACAGATGGTAACTGTCTGAATCCCTTAATTTCGTTGTTTAGTGTTTGTTGTTCATTGACTCTTTCTTTCTTTCTCACACATCTGTAGTTACAGACATCTGCAGTTTCAGACATCTGCAGTAGATATTCAAAGACCGCTAATTCAGACTTCTGTTCACCTCTGATCAATTATTTCAGTACTGATTATTGAGGAATTGTTATTAAATGCTTTCTGAACTAGTCTATGACTGTACAATAATTATAGCATTCCTTTGGTAGTTTCTGTCCTGCATGTCAGTCCTGTTTGCTTAGCCCAACAACACAGAGTTGGGATACTGCTCTGTAGTACAGACTTTACAGCATGCAACAGCCTTGTGTCAATGGGATATTAAATTTAGGAAACTGTTCCTGGAGAACAAAAATAAAATATCCCAAAACCTCACTGAAAAAATGGCAGTGTATTTGAGATAATTAGATGCTGAAGAAGATAGTGGACCTATATCAAGCTCAACTGCCTGACCATTTCAGGGCTAACCAAAAGTTAAGCCATGTTATTAAGACCATTATTCAAATAACTCTTAGAATCATTATATCATTAAGGTTGGAAAAGACCTCTACAATCATCTAGTCCAATCATCAACCCATCACCACCATGCCGTGTAAACCACGTCCTTAAGTACCACATCTACTCTTTTCTTGAAAATCTCCAGGGACGGTGACTCTATCACCCCTCTGGGCAGCCTGTTCCAATGCATTATGGCTCTTTCTGAGAAGAAATTTTTCCTGATATCTAACCTCAACATCCCTTGGTACAACTTAAGGCCTGACAGGCTTGGGCCATCAACCACTTCACTATAAAAGCTTGTTCTGGTGATTGACTACCCTCGTGGTAAAGAAATTTTTCCTAGTATCTAGTGAGAGAAAGAAAAACAAAAACAAAATAAAAGAAAATCCAGAACATGCTGATGGAAAATAATGATTTTCAAAGGATTTTAGTAATACCAAAAAGTTGAGCAACTGTAATGTCCTGTTACTGAATGAAGATGACAATAAACATCAGTGTTGCAGATATCTTCGATATTTATTTCTGTTCTTCATTTGGAAAGAAGTATGATGACGTGTATATGAGACTAATATAGTGTTTTCCAGATAAGCCACATATACAGGAAATTAACATTAAAAAAAAAAAAAAGGGTTTAAACCATTCATTGACACTACTGGGGATATGGATGATCTATTAGGGTCCAGGGTCAGTTTGCACATATATTTTGCAACATGCAGAGACATTTAGTTGGAAGACTTTAAATGAAAAAGAATACAAATGTTTAGTCACATCTAGAAAAAATGCAAGAAATCAAACTGTGCTGACGCATAGGGTCACTCTAACCAAACATTGTTGCCTGCATGTTTGCTTGTTGCAATGAAGAAGCTTTGGTTAGACAGATAGTTAATTTTTGTGATGTTTGGAATAGAAAAAAAAAGTTTCCCCTGGCCTTTGTTTTGCAACAGGAGTCTTGTTGGGGTTCAGTGTGACCCATCAGACCAAGCTATTATGAAAAAGCAATTGAAATAATTCCAAAGAAAATTCAAACTTAAATTTGGAAATTTTAATTTTAAATTTCTTTCTATCTATGACAAATGGGAAAAATTGTGAGAGTTCAGCAACATTATTGATGAAAATTGACTGGCCTGAATGGAAGACTCCATTTTGTCTCTGGGGAAGTCAAGGCTGCAATTTTTTACTCTAGTCCTAATAATTATTATTACAGAGAGCTGAGAGGATTCCAGTGGCTTAGGTATCCAAATATTTGTGGATCAATATTTTATAAACCCTTCTGTATGACTGAATGGTTGTCTCTTTTTGCTGGGGACTAGGATATCACAAGTAGAGTAACCCTTGCAACTGTGATATGTGGAATTACAATATTATCATTCAAATATTTGATGAATGATCACAGGAGAATGCATAGTTTTATCTGTCAGAGTCCAGAGAGAAGTTGTCACTGTGATGCCACTTAAAGAAACTCGAATTTCTAATAGGGTTTCAGATGAATTTCTTTTCCAGAAAGATATGGCTCAAGGCGACCTCTGAAGAAAGTTAACTTACAGTGCCTGCACAGCTTCAAGGAAAGAAGAACTGAGCAACATTCAGCTCTTGTTTTAACCTAGAAATGTATAAAAACACCCATATAGTTTGAAATAGAAATCTGAACTTAATTTTGATTTAGACAGTTTTATTGTGATTGATTAAATATATGTGAAAAGTACCAGGAAAGAAATTTCTCAACTTCTTTCAAACTGGATGATCTTCTAGTTGATATATTTTAATTAAATACAACTTAGTTGACTTAGTAATTATATAATTAAGTCAAACATATGGAACCCAAAAATGTGTTATTTGAAATTAATATCAGAAGTAATTCTTGTGGGATGTTTTTGTTTGTTTGTTTTGTTTTGTTTTCACAAGAAGTCTACATGTCTCTGTGAATAAGGGCAAGAAATGACTTAGAATTTGCAGTTTCAATTTGTATTATCATGATTTTTTTGGGGCTTAAACTCAGCACATCAAGTAAACGTCGCAACTTTTGACACTAACAGTATTTGGCCAGTTACGTAGGTCTCCCTGAAAGTAATGCCTCCTATTTATTTACACGGAAACTACAACAGATACAAAGAACACAATAACATTGTTTGATAGAGCAAATCCTCAGCTACAAAATACTCTTTTTCAACAGAGTCACCAGTATTAGCTGGTTCACACAGATGTGCTGCTTGAGACACTTCATTTTGTGATGTGATAGCTGTGCATGACTGTCTGGAATCTGGCTTGTCTTTCATGTCATTGTCATCACTGCTGAAATGCACCACCCACCACCTCACTGTGCTCACATCCACTCTTTGGTTTCCATAAACATGAAACAAGTGTCAATGAATGTCAATGGATGCAAATTTTTCCTCATGGAGGAATTAAATTACATATCTTTGCTTCATTCACGCTTCCACGTCAGATGCCATTTTGTCAGACTGCCCCTCTGCTGCCATCTGTTGCACAGCAACAACATGTAATGTGATACTGGTGGGAAGGTTCAACTGCCATTCCATCAACAAAAGTCCACATCTGACGTCATGGGCCAACATAATAAAATAGGAGGCATTACTTTCAGAGCAGCCCTCATTCTTTTGTAATTTAAAATTCATATTTGACATAGCAATAGCCATGGATTTTACATCCAGATGCCGCCTCCCTGGAAGTGTTCAAGGCCAGGCTACATGGGGCTTTGAGCAACCTGGTCTAGTGACAGGTGTCCTAGCAAATAGCAGGGAGTTTGGAAAAAGACGATCTCTGAGGTCCCTTCCAACCTAAACCATTCTATGATTCTATGATTTTCCTGAACACTTGTATTAAATAGAAATTATTGACCTTTTCTATGCTCTAGAATATATAAATATTTTTCAGAGGAGCATTAGCATCAGCATGTGATAGACTGAAACTTGTGCTTGCTTTCCAGAGGACAATTATTATAAATTTATTTAAATATTATTTTCTCAAGCATATCAAAATAATCTTCAGAATCCAAAACATATTCTGCTGCCCTTTCTAAATACTGCTGCAGTCTATTTGTTTATTAATATTTTGATGTTAGCTAAAATAATGTCTAAATTTAAAATTTAAAGCAATAGACTGAGATGACTCTGCGTTTTCAATCATATTAGAACAACTTTCCAAGGTATTTTCTTCTAAATTATTTTCTTTTTAGTTTTAGCTTTAACACTAACACACTGAATATCATGCTGCAAAACAGGATAAGCTTTGCAAGTCTTCAACAATATGCTACACTACCATCTTCTGGAAAGAGATGAAAATAGAGAATTTAACTATGTAAAGTCAAAAGCTTTTTTTTCCCCCCATGTTTTCTTCGTCATGTGTTGATACTTTCCAAAATCAATGAGATTTGCCTGAATAGGGAAAACACCAACATGTTAATATTTCTATCTTGCACATTTAAAGAATCCTCTCTTTCAGGGGAATTTTTTTTTCCTCTCTTCGAATTACATTTCATGCCATAATTCTTAACATTTTAAGGCTCACTAACAGTTCACTTACACATCATGAAATCTTTCTAGATTAAGAAAACTTTGCTGTTTTTTGTTAAGACCCTCATTTCATTGGTTGAAATTCAGAATTTAGCTCTTCTATGTTTTCATCAAAATCAGCCTAGAAAGCAAAGTTTGTGCTGAATCCAATGTTGCAAAAATTTCCACTAAATGTCTCCAAGCTTGCGGGTTGGCTTGTTGTAGAGATAAGGTTGTTTACAAAGGTCAGTCCTTGGGAGCTGAGGGACTAGATTTTAGTGTAGCAAGCCAAAAAGAGAAACAATTTTGGATCAAATAAACCAATGTAGTGTCTGCAACTGAAACCACAACATACTGCTATTGAACTTTAAAGTTCTACTCTAAAATAAAAACTAAAATCAAAAAATAAAATAAAATTTTATAATAGAGATATGAAGCAGGATAGTCAGGGTGTTAATGCTTCTCTAATTTCACATCCTATGCACTGAATATTTTATAGGACATTGGTTTCAGAAATTATTTAGATAATGCCCATGTTTTGTTGCATGTTTTATTTTTGACGTATTTCCACAGTGAAAAAGGATGTGGTTTGGGCTTCTCAGTATATTCTTTTAATCTCCATTGGCTGCTTATTAATAATCATTAGGCAGGTGGATATAATTTCATGTGTAATACCCTGATTTGTGTTTTATTTCTGACTTTCAGGTATAGTTATGTGCTTAAAATTCGTATGAACAGTAATTCAATATAAATTAAAAGATAACATCATGTATAAATCCCCCATCTGTAATTTTGACTGTTTGAAACAATGTTCTCGGCTTTTCATGCCGAGATTGACCATTCTTTTAACTGTGACATTGACTGAAACATGGAACAAAACATGGTGCTTCTAGAGCTACTTACTCTGTAATAATTTTTAAATACAGTCCATTGAACTGCTTTTTTCTGGAGGAGGGAGTGGGAAGATAAAGATGTTCACTGTAGGAGATACTGTCTCTTCCCTATCTGAGAAGACAATGACAGGAGATATAGCTAAAAATCTGCACAGTGAACTCAGAAAATAAATTATCTGAAAACTACTGAAAGTACCCTCTTAGCGTACTCTATATCTGGAGAAGTTAGACTGTTTAGGTGGTATAAAGGGAAAATAAAGCTTTAGAAAGACATCTACTTGCGTAGAGTTCCAAGAAAAAAGGGAAGGAAATATTTAAAATTATGACTACAGTCCTATGACCATCTGGGCTACTTCTACTTTCAGTATTTTCTCATTTCCTGTTTGAAATAGCAGAGTGAGGTAATTAGAAAGTAAAAGAATATATATATATTTAATCTATACTTTTTAATTTGCACATTTCATAATTTCAAAGTCCAAAGATAATACTACAAAAAAAAAAATTAGCAATGTTTTCTATAGGATATATATTTTTTGTGATTTTGATGCAGGAGGAAATTATGGACAGATATATTGTTTTGCCTGATATTTCAATAGAATTTTGTGGCTGTGTTCATGATCTTAAAAAGAGAATCAGTGCCTGACAGGAAGTCAGCATGATAACTGGACTGCAAGATTAATGTGACATTATCAAGGATTTGAGAGAAAAGACTATTACAGTGATAATAAAAAGTCTGTGAAAGTCAAATGGCTAAAAAGCCATTGATAGCAATATTCTGAAGTATATTAATCAAAATTTGAATCTTTTTCTTTGAAAATGTGGGGTTTTACTTAAAACTTTGCTTCCCATAGGACTAGAAATAAATTTCATTTAAAAATAGAAAATATTCAGGTAAAAATTCATCTGAATGCTATAGGGACTGACATAAACTACAAAAAAATGCAGACCAAATAAGATAATATTTTTAATTTAATTTAAATAAAATGGACAATTTAAAACAAGTGTTTTTTTCTTTTATTTCTTTGCTTTTTTACTGTGTGCATTTGTTATTACTTCTATCCTGTATGTTTCATTACTTTAAATCGTGTGAGATTGTGTTTCTTTAGCAAGACATAATTTATCTTAAAACACTTAAGAACACATATGCTAGAATAGAATTATACGTCTAAGTTGATCTCAAAGGTGCTGAATTTAGTTGAGCTGAAGCTCAGCTGCTTGATGTTTTGATTAGTTGAACACACAATGATCATAAACATAATCAAATGAAAATTAATTCCTGGAATCACTTTAGTACCAGCAGAAGAACTATTCTTATTATAGCCCCAGATGTAATGGCATTTGTCCAGGACACTTGGCTTAACAAACCTAGTCTTGTAAAAACGTCAAGGGACTTTCCATTATCATGTCATGATAACTGCTTCATGATCTAAGGTAAGATGACTTATTCTAGATCATGCTTATGTAAATGTACCTTCGTTTTCAATATTGTAGTGCCAGTAATGAAAAGAAAACCCATACTAATATACTTTATATTTTACAAAGTAAATAATTCTCTGTTGGTTTGAATCTCACTTTATTGGGCCTTTCGTCATTGTTTACATATGCTATCAAATGTGACAGCAGTCCTAGTTTTGATAGGTCTATATATCCTCTAATGGTTTTGTTATTGGTAGTGGGTTGGTTTTTTGTTCATTTGTTCTTTCCTTAAATAAATAATGTTTTGCTTGAATTTTCTTTATAATGTATTTCAATTCCTATAATTATGATTAGTTAGGAGGAAGTAGAAATCAGAAAGTATAAAAAATTGAGATGTCAGTTCTGGAAGATTAAAAAATTCCTATTATCTGCACATAAACAACTAGGCATTCCGATTGCACTAAAACTATTCATGGGTTAAGACTTGTATCATTGACAGTGAATTTTTTTTTAAAAATATATATTGTGGACATGGCATGATATGGCTATACTTTCCAGGTGCTAATTGGATATGAACTCAAACACGTCTTTTTGCATTGTTCTTTGAAAACTCTACATTCAAGAACAGGGTTTTTTTGGTTAATTCTAAAAAGAAATGAGAATAAGTGATCTGTGGACTAAGTGACATTTAAAAACAAAGAAAGAAAACATCTATATACATCAGCAGTTGGCCTATCAGCCTGGGAGACCTAAGTGTAGTGCCTGCTTGGGGACAGCAGATCAACTCTGCTTCTCTTGACCATGCATAAAATAGAAACAACATCACAGTCCTATTCTATAAGAGTAGTATCAGAATGAATGCACTCAGATACTGAGATTTTAAGGGCTATAGGGACTCTTCAGTGAGATGGGCTCTGAGGGAAGCTAGTCAAGGTTCTATCTGTTGCAAGTTGTGTACAGTCATGCAGGAAAATCGGTGCAGGGAAACAAGATAAAAGAAAGGCAAAGACTACTTTTGATTTGTTTTCAAATGTTTACATCATGTAACATTAGCAAGTGAAATTTTGGTTGTTTTTTATAGTATTGCATGTTTAGCATCAATATTCTGTCAATTTAGAAGTGTGTCTAAAATAGAGGGGATCAATAACAATAAGTTAATTTGAAAATGTAGGCAGAGTACTTTGCTATTTTATAATCTTTAAAGAGACGCAGGAGTAGAACGTAAGAGCATAGCACTCAAAATATTTTATATCAGAAATGTTTATAGATGGAAAATACTGGCCCAGAAAAATTCACAGCTGTTATAACAGTGCCCGTTGTGAATCTATCTAAGCATTCAAATGAGAATGGAGTGATTCCTTTTGATTTCATTATTTCAATTATAAGTGAAGCATTTCAAAATATTTTCTTTTATGAAACAATTTAAGATTTTCTCTTGTCCTGTTTGGGATAAATCTGAACTTCAGTACTTGTAGAGCTTCACAGTTGCATAATAATAATGTGTGTGATTAAGCTATTGTATAGCTCTTCTGTTAATGAAGCACTATAACAGAAAAGGCTCAGGATTTGTTAAATAATCTTCTTGATGCATTTTGTATATTTACTGTGCAGATTTTTTTTAGTAGATTATATGAATAACTAAAGTAAAAAAGATTTACAGACACTTACTCCTGGTACTGATGTTCCCTGAAGAATGGAGTACAAAACTTAGATGTTTATAAAAGCCTGGCTTTTTGTTGCTCAACAAACATAATTTGTGTGGAGAAACCAGAGGGGAGTGTCCACTACGGGAGTTACTGTTTTCTGTGTAGGAAGAAAAATTAGAAAGATGTCATGCAATTTGGTGACAGTTATTTATCTTTCTACAGCCTCCAGTGATTTATGATGAAAATGTTATAAGCCCAGGTAAAATGCAATAATAATATATGAACTTTTTATAAAGTTACTTTTTTACCAGCTTCATCAGATATTTGCTGAATGTATATGTAAGCGTAACATTGTGAACATTGCCACCATCTCATGAAGAAATAATTATCTACTGAAATGCTCCACAAATACATTTTACAAGCATTGCTGACCTCTCTGGCTCTCTCTACCTTTCCTTCTATTTTGCATTCCCATGAATAAGAATGAACCATTATTTATTCTTGGCTCTCCCAAGAATGGAGTGAAGGAGAAACTTGACTTCTGCCCTTTGGTATCTCCACCTCCTTCAGTAAGAGCAGATGTCAGAGGCATGTGCAAGCTATCAGCCATCTCTTTTATATCTTAATCATGTTCATCTCTGAACTTACTCATTCCCAAGAGTCAACAAAGAGTAGTTGAGCAGTAGGAGTAATTATGGGAAAGAATAAATAGCACAGATGTCAGAAATTAAATCTAGTTTGTATTTAAAATCTCTCTTGCTTCTCATGAAGCTCGAATCTCAGTTGTCCTCTTTACAGTCACAACCCAATGGTTTTATTTTTCTTACATCACCCTTAAGCGCAGCTCAGAGAGTAAGACAAGCAGGAGAACAGCACATTTGTAGGAATGCCCCACATACCTCATAGCAGGCTTCCCTTACTGATGAGAGCTGAAAAATTTTGGTCAGCAACTGAAGGGTTTTCACTGTTTTCTTCTACTGACTTCAAATATAATCTGTACTTTAACAGAAATAACTAAAGAGGTGGGTGATCAGAATGAAAAATATAAGAGAATAACAAAATGACCAGAATGAAAAAGGAAGTGAACTGAAAAACAGAGAGAAGGATTTCTGTCCTATGGCAACGCTGACAGCTTTTAATAATGCATGTAAAGACACTTCTGAAAAATAAAGTTTGTCTTCAGGGTGGCCAGCAGATGACACTAGTGAACTATAAATGATCTTTTTTTCAATAAATTGAAAGAATGAACACGCAGCTCTGGGGACATTTGATGTGTGCTTTGCACAATCTGTAGGTTCCTTCTGTGAAGGCAGCCATGGGATTCATTTTCAGATGGCTTGAAATTCAAAAGCTTGCATTAAAAATGTCAGTACCACTGCAATGTGTACACAGGACAGGCATATCTGCCTTATTTATGTCTTTAATTATATTGACATCACAATTTCCTCATTCTAACTCCTGAGCTATCCCTTTCTCTTGGTAAGATCTGGCTAGGCAATGTTGTCTGAGCAATAAGTATACATTCATTAACATTTCTTTGTGTTCCCACCCACTGTGTGATTCAATTGCCTCTTCTCAATTATGCTAATGATATTTTCAAATAAGTGACAGAGGTTTTTCTTCAATTTTAGTTTATATATGTGTGTATAATATCGTGATAAAATCTCAATTAAGTTTTGATCACCTTACTGTTATGTAAATCTTCCATTAGCCTTCTGATATGGAAATTTTTAATTGATTATGAACTTTTCCTAATAATCTTTAATTCTGGTAAATTTATTTTGCATTTGAAGTAAGAATGACACAAAATCAATTTGGAAATATTAACAGGATTAACATTTGAAATTGCAGTACCTGTTTGTCTCAGTTTCTAATTAAATAAAATGTAATAACAACGTGTCTTAGTTTCTAACAGAAGTTACTTTTCTCATAGTGTCTAGTATGAAGCTATGTTTTGGCCTCAGAAGAGGAACAAAACTGATAACATCCTGGCAGTGTTGAACAGAGCTGAGGACATACTCAGTTCTGCATTCCTCTGCCAGTGAAACAGTTAGGGGGAGGGCATAAGGAGCTGGGAAGTGGGAGGGGACAGGACCAGGGCACCTGACCCAAATTGACCAAAGAGCTATTCCATACCATATAACATCATGTGATTGTGTTTTTGGGCTTCCTGTTGCTTTTGTTACGGAAGAGGTTAGCCGGGAGGAAGGGTCGCTGCTGGCTGTGAGCCCTTGCTCTGCGTAGCCTCTTTATACATATATATATTATATATATATATTATATATATATGTACTGTTATTTTTTTGCTTTCTTTACTATCTTAGTAAATAGTGTTTATCTCAACCCACGAGTTTTACTGCATATTTCTCTACTTTCCTCCCCCGTCCCATTTGGGGAGGGGGGAGAGTGAGTGAATATCTGTGTGGAACTTAGCTGTCTGCTGAGTCAAACCACGACATAACACAATAATTAATAATTTAAAAATAACATCTCATATCCAGTGATAGGACTATTTCAGCCATGACATTGTTTCTTTTGCATTTGAGTTAATTGGCATGCATTACTTCTTTAATGGTAAAACTTACAATACATGTATTGGACTACATAACATGATGATCATGAAAAAATATTCAGTTTTAAATAGAGTCAGCACTGAAAATGTCCAGCTCCTGTGAAAATAAACTATCAATAAAATTCAAGCATAAGCTCTCTCATATACATAGCATCAGGATGCCATAATTTAAACACACTTGAATACTTTGCAACAGGTTTTGAATGTAATTACCATTTTAAATAATATATTAGTGCTAATGTTATAAGCTGTTGATATACACATACTTTTTTTTTGGTTTATTGAAATGATTGGCAAAATGCCCATAGCAGATCAACAGCAATGCTAACTGAATCACCTGCCTAATTGTGTCTCAGTCATCTTAATTAAACAAACAGATGCTTGATAAATTATTCTATGTTAACATTTGACATACTCCCTTCAGTGAACATTTGAATGAGTTTTCCATTTTATTTCTCCTTGCCTTACATTGAACAACTGCAGGTTGTGGCTCTCCAAACATGAGTTAGGTTTAAAAAGAAATGGTTGACCTTGGGACAAAACTGCACAAGGTTCTTGCTGGCTGTTTTCCACCAAAGCTGTTTTTCCAAGAGGATATTGACTTTTCTTTAGAAGGGAATTTTTTGGAATGTGCTTGCTTTCTGCAGACAATTTAATCTTTTATTTTTGTTGGAAAGAGACAACACCTGACAGCTGAAAAGCCTTGGGCTGAAAACAAAACAAAACAGGAAGATTTAGAAATGCCCTCCACTGCCTTACATCACACATCTGGTCAGCCCTCGCCCCCATACCACACTGCAGCCATGTGACTCCCTTGATGCATCCCAACAGTCAGGAGGGCAGAGATGTTCAATGGGGAGGCACTGGACTGCAAGGCCAGGAATTGGGGTAAAAAAACTATTTTTATAAACATCTGAAGGAACATTTTCAAGCAAGTGTTTCAGATTGCAGTTGTGGTTTGTGATTAATGTTTTAAGATTTTTTTTTCCAGAGAAAAAACGTGTTTTGTGACCTATTTATTAGTTTATAGTTCCGTGCCCTCCTTGCACAGTACAATTGAACAGTGAAAATCTGAGGCCAGTTAAGATCACCCTAACATCAAAGCATCTCCCAAGGGAAGATGCTCTGCCGAGCTGCTCATGAGGAGCAGCCTCTGAGAGATTTTCTAATATATTCTTGAAGTGATCCAGAGCTAATAGAGTCTTCTCAGACAGGGCAGATGGGAATGTACTCAGCTCTGTCCTGTAAAGTAGGCTATTGTTTGAATCACATCTCTCCCAGGCACAGCAGAGCATGGTTTATGGGAGCTCACCCAAAGTCTACTACTCTGCAGCTATTGTGCTCGTTTGTCCTCCCTCATTGCCATCTGTCTTTGGGCATTTTGAGGCCACAATAGAGAGGATGAGGCAGGTTTTGAGTTGCACAGGACATTGGGCTGCAGTCTGAAGCGCTATATTTCTGGGACCTGTCTGAGTGCAGTGGCATTTCAGGCAGCCCTACAATCTCTCCTTGTCTGTAAAGCATATATCTAGTAGCAGCTGATCAGCTGTGTCATGTATAGAAGTTGCACAGTAGAAGCGTAACTACTCTTCCTCAAGATGTGAAACCTTAACCAAAGTAGCAGGTCTTGATTTAGCCTTTTCCATGCTTTCTTATGGACATTAATCTAAGAAGCAAACCTGTTGATTCTGTCCACAGAGATCCTGCAAAGGATCTTGAAAAGATCTCTTTGTCTGAGAAGGCTAAAAGAACCAGGAGTAGTAGTTTTACAAATGATTTAAAGATTCTTTATTTTTGTTCAAAAACACATAAAAAATCTATTCTCAATAATATATGCAGGAATATTAACAAAATGTACAAACAATGGAAAATTTGGCTCACTTCTGAAAGTGAATGAACCCAGATATGCACGCATCTGCATGTGCAAGAAAGCTGTTCATAGCTCTGCTTCCTGCACTGAGGGTCCTTGGGTCATGGCTGGTGGAGCCCACATAGCTTCAGCAACCAGGGCGGGATCTCTGGGCCACAGGTGCAGAGATGCTGCTTGTTAGGAGTAGTGGGGCTGAGACCCGACTCTGAGGATTGGGATCTCAGTGAAATGAAGCCTACAGGGGAGGACAGGGCTTTGACACTCTTAGACATTCTGGAATGCACTGTCTGTGCCAGGAAAGTGAAGCAGATCTTACCTTTGAGAAGCGCTGAGGAGATTTTTGTTCACCTGTCAGTTAGGTTTAAATGCATTTTTTTTTTATTTTATTTTTTTTTTTACCTTGCCAGGATTTCTGCTGTTGGACTAGCTGTGCTTACCTGTTCCCCAAAACTGCCATACCCTTTGTGTTTCTGATGTTTTGGATTAACATTTAGATTTAATTTTAACTTTTGTTCTTCCATGAATCACAGCATTGTTCCCTTGAAATCATCCTTATGACAAATGTTAGTAGGTAAATCTTTCCCCTCTAGTCCTCTCTAGTTTGGTTTAATTCATTTACAGCTAACAAGTGCCACCTAGTGGAGTTTTTTTGTGCTTAGTTTAGTACAGGCATGTCCAACCCGCAGCCAATGGGCCGCATGCAACCTGGCACAGCTCCTAATGCAGCCCGGCACAGCTCCTAATGCAGCCCGGTACAGCTTCTAATGCAGCCCGGCACAGCTTCTAATGCAGCCCGGTACAGCTTCTAATGCAGCCCGGCACAGCTCCTAATGCAGCCTGCCCCTGGCTGCCTGCTATCATGGCAGCGGCCCGGCCTGGCCGCAGCCCCGCTCCCGCCCCTCGGCACAGTCTGAGCTGAACCCATGACACAGGAAGGATGCAGTGCCGAGATGACTCCTGCTGTGGCAAATATTTTTATGCATTTAGATACATTGGCTAAACACAGTCCTGTGAACAGTGAAAAATACGGAGCCTCACTTCTGTTTTGATAAAGGAATTTGAGAATAGGTTTCAAGATTTCCCAAAAAATCATCAATTTTTTGGTATATTTCCGACTCCATTTTCAGTTGACAGAAACACGTTCCTTGCAAATTTTCAAATGGAATGTATAGAGTTGCAATCAGATATTCAACTCAAAGAAAAATTTGATCATGTCTCTCTGCTAGACTTTTACAAGCCTTATCTTACCAGAGGAAAATATCCCTCACTTCACAATCATGCCTTATTCACATCTTTGCTTTTTGGCAGTATGTACATTTGTGAATAACTGTTTTCAAGGATGAAGCACAGGAAGAGTAAACTTTCATCAAAAATCTCTGACGAGCACCGTGAGAGCTCACTGAGAATTGCAAGCACTTCCATCAACCCAGGCTGATGCATTAGTTTCACAAAAACAAGCTCAAATATCCCCCTAGTTTTATGTTCTTGTTGCTCTTTTTTTATGTTTTAACAAAAAATATAAAAAAATAAACTAAATTTTGTTAGTTATATCTATTAACTATATTATGTATTTTATATGCAGTCCAAGACAGCTCCTCTTCACAAAACGTGGTCCGAGCAAACCAAAAGGCTGGACTTCCATGGTTCTAAATATAGTATCTCAACATTGAATGACATTTATAAAAAGTAACAGTCAGTAAAGAAAAGCAGTCTGCATACTCTGGACAAACTTGTCATTTTCACTTCTTCTGTGGACTCAGAGGTGAAAGCGTGTTGATCTGGTTGTGTTGATGTGCGGTATCTTCTTACCAGCCAAGAACTGGGGACAAATAGAAGTTGTTGTTGTTTCTCAGAGCAGACAAATGACCAAGTTTAAAAGCAGTACATTTTCAGTGTGCACATAGTTAAATTGTAGGATGCACTGATGTGGGATTCTGATCGCAAGAGTAAATGAGTTTAAAAAGTAGTTTACACAAATTCACTTCAGGTAGATCCATCCTATGACATATGTAAATATGTATCATGTCTAAATGTTCTGTCTAGTTCAGGATTTCCTACTATGCTGAAAGTAAGTAAAGTTGTCTACAAGATGAAAAATTCCCCTGTTTTTCTCACTTTTTCATACACTTGAACATACACTTTTTCAGTCATGTATGTTATTCTGATGATCTTACTGAGCTCAGAAGCATTTTAAAGGCTGGTCAATTTAATAAACAAGCTTTCCTATGTTTGAGTTTCCTACAGTAAATGCATATAATCCTTCACTGGAAGGTACAAAATATCCACAGCTTTTATGCAATATATACTGCATATTCACTCATTCATTAAAATTCTGCTTTCTTTCACACTTCCCTTTTTGACTTTCATTTCTTATTCCTTTTTCTTTTCTTCATCCATCTCCCTTCTAGCTTGGCTAAACAGACCAAAGTGCTCTTTGTACTGAAATTATCATGTCATTTGCACAACTGTAGTGTGTAAATAAGATGATAAAATAAATTGTGTTTGCCTTTTGCTACTTGATGTGCAATAAATATGAAAGAACAGAGATTGTAAGTAAAATTACTCTGAGGTTTGCCCTTTGTGGTCAGTCTAATGAATCACTTTTCACTTACTATGAAGAACATTTGCCAGGTGAATAGGGGTGAAAGATGAAGCTCATGAGCTGGTTCATTTCAGTTCATGGTATGTTAACTTTAAAGAGAAACAGACTTTGAGGGATCTCTTAATCTCAATTTGTCCTAAAATGTCTTACATTCCTACATAATGAAGTTAATTTAAAAACACTTCAAAATTGCTGAATGGGAAATAAGAGTGCAACTATGTCACTAATGAGCCCACTCTGCACTACTAGACCAGCACTGCAACAGGTCACACATTGGCATAGACTTGGAAAAAGCCACTAAATCCTGATTAGACAACAGTTGTCAGAGCACTGTCTCAACAAAAACTTGAGGGCTATTTCAGCAGTTTTTCTGGTTCTCTGAAAATGATGCTTGTGGCTACAGAATGGAAATTAATAAGTGTCTTCAGGTTATTTTAGATTTTAGTGAACCAGGGGGACAGCAGCAGTGATTTAGTAGCTCTTCTTTGCCATTGAGGAATCTACAGTCAGCTGAACTTTTTGTTGTACAAACGTTATGCTGCAGTTTAATTGTATACATTGAAATAAAAACTGAACTATTAATAGGTTCAAAAATGTCTCTCCATAACATCCATAGAAGATTCATCAACAGTTTTCATATTAAATGTACCAAAAAAAAAAACCCCAAAAAACAAACAACAAAAACAAGCAAACAAACAAACATTTGGTGAGACCATTACAGCTCAGATGGACAAGGCCCAGATCTGATCTCTCTTATATCATGGAGTGGAGCAAGAGACCTCTATATTCAGTCATCTTCTGCCTGGATTCTCTGCCCTTTCTCAGAGAACATGGATGAAGTGAGGGACTGATCTGGGCTGCCAAATTCTCTCAAAATCCAGAATCCAGCAGTCCAAACCATCTACTCTTCCTCTTAGATAAATTTAATGCAGTACATGATTCTCTGCTTGACACTTTTGCTGAGTGCAAAAGTGCTAGATCTTTTGCAAAGGGAAATGGACTTGTGTTTGAAGTGTCAGTAGCATCCACTGTTACTTAGCAGTTTAAAGTCTGTACAAGAAGAATGGGAAGTTTAAAGGTCTTTCTAACTTGGAGAGGTTTGAGACTTTCATCTCCTACCTCCTAGCAAAGTTCATAACTGTGATGATGAGGTGCATAGGATGTTTCAGGACGTCCTTTTTGTCTTCCTCACACAGCTGAGTGTTTTAAACACATTGGTCCCCTGGTGTCCAGGTCATCTGCCTATTGCCGCTGTACATCTTTGCCAGTTAGCTCACTGTTGCTCTGCCTGTACCTATAATTGCCTTCTAAACCTCATCATGCTTTCCCAGTACTGTTGAGCTGATCTAAACTGGGAAGCAATGGCTTGCCAATGCACTGGCCACTGTCCTTGTGCCAATAAAGAAAAAGTTAGGGACAATGTTGGGGCAGTCTGACCTTGTTGTAGGGCAGTAGTGACTTACCTTCCCTGAGAACACTAAAAAAAGAGTAAAATTCCTTTTGTCTAGAACTTTTTGTTACATTGACTACTTTATTTGTTTATTTTTATTATCAGATTTCTCAGAAATGCAAAGTTTTTACACAGAGTGTTGCCTAGAAAAGAGTGATTAATGCAGTTCTACATAAAATATACTAAACAGCTCACGAGGTTAAAAGGATAGCATAATAAACACATTTCACAAACTTGCACTTGCTCAACTGTTTACATTCAGGTCTACAAGAGAAACAAAATCTGATTAATGAAGCTACTCTGGTAGTTTTCATATTAACCAATCAAATCCTTTTCTCTAGACATGACTGTCATAACAGTTTAAATGTTTATTTATGAAGTTTTCATGAAATTTATAACATAATCAGGATCATTAATGAGCTGGATTACAGCTTCTGTTGCTTTAGGTCTGCATAAGTCTAGAAACATCCTTTTAAAAATATATTCTTTATACTTACTTTAATCTGCAATGTAATTAAATAAGTAAAGTTGAAATAATAATGATTAAAAAAACACAGAACAGAAAAAAAATAGCAGGAGAAAAATATGACAGATAAGTGTGTTGTATTTGCAGTACTGATTTTTCATATATTCAGATGTACACACGAACCAAATGAAGGATTTCAGAAATACTGAAGAATTAATCTGTTTTCAGAATTTTGTTCAAACAGTTAATTGTCTGGCCTTATTTGCTACTTTTGTTGCATCTGGTGAAAAGAATGAAGATAATATTATTCTCAGCGTTATAGATTTTTTTGAACGTGAAAAGTATAGCACCTGCAGAATACAATTAAAAATTGAATGGTGTATTTAAGTATTCTTGTGATTTAAGTATAAAAAATGGAATGGAGGGGGAGTTTCTAGGAATGAGAGCCTTAAGGGTCATTCTTATTAAATGACATTTTATGTGACTCATTTATCATAGCACAGATCAACAGTTGTGATTGGATAGGTAGGTGGAGATGAACAACAGTTTAAAGACATTGTGATATGCCCATTTCTGCCCTGATTTACACTTTTAGAAGATCATGGTTAGACAAATGTATTTTAGACATCAGTTCTCTATTGCAGAGGTGGGATTAAGGAAAGCATAATATTTTACATGCATGGCTACGCTTAGGGAAATATTTATAACCATCGGGGTCGGTATTGGGGCCCATCTTGTTTAATATCTTTATTGATGACCTAGATGAGGGGATTGAGTGTACCCTCAGTAAGTTTGCAGATGACACCAACTTGGGAGGATGTGTCGATCTGCCTGAGGGTAGGGAGGCCCTTCAGAGGGATCTGGATAGGCTGGATAGCTGGGCTGAGGTCAATGAGATGAGGTTCAACAAGGCCAAGTGCCGGGTCCTGCACTTTGGTCACAATAACTCCATGCAATGCTATAGGCTTGGGGCAGAATGGCTTGAAGACTGCGTAGAGGAANAACTTTTTCTCTGGAAGAGTGGCCAGGCACTGGAATGGCCTGCCTAGGGAAGTGGTGGAGTCACCGTCCCTAGTGCTGTTCAAGAAGCATCTGGATGAGGTGCTAAGGGATATGATTTAGTAGCTTAGTGGGTAGGGATGGTGATAGGAAGACGGTTGGACTAGATGATCTTGTAGGTCCTTTCCAACCTAGTGTTTCTATGATTCTATGATTCTATGATTTATAATGGGCTAAGATACTGATATAAAATACTGAAATTTAAGAAAAGGAAATTCTGTTCACCACAGACAATAAAAAAATGTTAAAAGTACTATGGAACTTGTCATAAAGAAGTCAAAATATCAAAGCCCATACAGGCATATAAGATACATAAGTCCGTGAACTCAGATAACATATGCTTTAAAGATGAGGAATAAAGGAGAATGAAGGCATAATGATATTTAAAAAAAAAACTAAAATAACTGAACTACTTTTAAATTCAATTGTAAAAATGTTGATGCCAAGACAACGTATTTGGTCAGCATGGACAGGATGATGCAGTATTTACCCTTTAAAGCTCCTTTGACTGAGCTTGCAAGAAAAGTTTTATAGTAATAGCTGTAAGAGCTCTAGATCAGTATTCTAAAAGGCAAGAGTTTTGTCATCACATTGAAAGAGAGGTTTAAAAGTGAATCTATATGCTACTTTTTAAGGATACATGGTTAAAGATGATAGTTTGTGAAATTGGAAAGTAGTACAGATTTTTCCTATTCACAACAAAAATCTCTTGTGCAAGGAAGCCTGGCTAGGTACATAGACCTACAGCAAGTCTTTGTCCTCTCTGGCTAAGTGCAGAGGATGTTTTGTTGTCTCAGTGCTGCTCCATCTAAAGCTTGTGAAGTCTGACTCTTTCTGGCTGTTATGTCATAATTCTGTGGAAACTGTAAATTACTGAAGCTAGATAGTCTCCAAGTTACTCTTGACAGATTGTCAAATGAGAGTTAGGATAGCTTTTTCATATCTTCAGTGGTCAGATAAGGTACTTCAACCACACATCAAATTAGTGGGTTTTTTTAATCAAGCATATAATATTACTACTGTTGTGGTTTGACCCAGCAGATCGCTAAGTCTCACACACTTGTTTGCTCACCCTCCACCCCTCCCAAGTGGGATGAGGGAGAGAACTAAGGAAAAAATATAGTAGAACTCGTGGGTTGAGATAAAAGCTATTTACTAAGAGAGCAGAGAAAGTAAAAGAAATAACAGTGCATATATATATAAAAAACAATAAATGATACACAAAGCAAGGGACTGATAGCAACTGATACCCAGCCAGCCAGCAGCCCCTCCCTCCGAGAGACTGCTGTTCTGTAAAAATCGCATGATGTTATATGGTATAGCTTTTTGGTCAGTTTGGGTCAGCTGCCCTGGTCTTATCCTCTCTGAGTTCCCGGCTCCTTATGTCTCCTAACTGCTTCACTGAAAAACAGAGTATGTCCTTGGCTGTGTTCAACACTGCCAGGTGTTATCAGTTTTGTTTTTCTTCTGGGACCAAAACACAGTTTCATACCAGACACTATGAGAGAAGTAACTTCTGTTAGAAACTAAGACAACTACTAATTTATTGATTTAGTTATTTAATATCTCTAGTGATGGGTCAGTGTGACAGAATACCTACATGTATATAAGTTTATATATGTTTATATGTTTATAAGTATCTTAGTTGCGGGAGGCAAATGGAGGTGGGGAACCTCTTTTCAGTGGTCAGTGGGGACAGGACAAGGGGCAATGGCCTTAAGCTGGAGCACAGGAAGTTCCGCACCAACATGCAGAAGAACTTCTTCACAGTGCGGGTGACGGAGCACTGGAACAGGCTGCCCAGGGAGGTTGTGGAGTCTCCTTCCCTGGAGATATTCAAGACCCGCCTGGATGCCTACCTGTGCAACCTGCAGTAGGGAACCTGCTCTGGCAGGGGGGTTGGACTCGATGATCTCTTGAGGTCCCTTCCAACCCTTACAATTCTGTGATTCTGTGATTCTGTGACATCAGTTTGTACAGNATTCTGTGATTCTGTATGCTTGCAAGTGAGACTTGAACAAAAGGATTGATAAACTATTGCTTGGAATGATTGACGTGGTGTAAATTTGAACAAATTGCATGATGAGTATGAGGATAGACTTGAAAACTTACAATGTACGACAATCTATCTACTGAATAAAGGCAGCAATCCTACAGAAAGCAGGATATGTGATCACGTTAGCTGTGAGTGATGCGGATAAAGTATTTTCCTAAAGAGGACCTTTCAGTTTAAAACAATAGTTAACCCATAGTGGTTACTATTGTGGTGTTAGTGATTCTGTCTTTGGGCTTATTCACAAACCTGAATTCTTGCTCGATGATGCTGCTTAAACACATAAAAAATTGTGTCAAAAATGAGGTGCTGATCTCTGGCATATAATTTTAAACATGATATAAAGCTGAAGTACTGTCATAAACAAAAGAAAAGGGAGATCATTTTTATTTTTATTTTTATTTTTTTTATGTACATTTTGTTGGGAGTATTTCATGATTTGAATGAGATCTGTATTTACCTCTGAAGATAAACTAATCAATCACAGATGGGCAGTTCTCATTTAGATTTTGAGCATTACTTTCAATGTACATGCAAGTAGCTGTACGACACCAGAGTTTTTTAAAGGGAGGCACTATCTGAGAGAATGTCTCATCTCTCACATCCAGAGCCCCATCTTTGCCAACATCTCATCTGCCAAATAAAATCTTGATTCTTATTTTTGCTTAATCTTATTAAAGCTATTTTTTTTTCCCACTGATCTTTTGATAGTTGTGTTTCCCCAAAGTCTATTAGTATGTAATGGCACATATATTTTACCTGGGAAAATGAACAGTTTAAGAGAATTTTTCACTGTCTGCTCATCCCTGGTTGTGATTTATTGCCTCCCTCAGCATGCTAATACACTGAAATAAACTAATCAGACGACTGACTCCTGCTAAAAAAAAAAATACCACGGACAAAATTACTTCCTTATTTCCCTTTGCAGCATGGCAACTCAAAAGAAGCAGTAAACTGCAGCCCAAAGTGTCAGCAAGCAGTTGAGAACAGAAAATAACTTTAAATAACAATTATAACAAGCAGATGAAATTGGTATAAAATTTTACTTTTAAAAGGCAAAATCAGGTTCAAGTAGTTGGCTGAGAAAATTTTGATGCAAGACAGGAATACACAGGAAATGTGCTAATTCACAAGTTCAGCATTTTAGGCAACAGGACAGATCTCTTTCTTAAAAAGTATTATATAATGACAAGCAGTAGGATGATTTTTTTTCCTCTCAGTGCATTATTGTGACATATTTCCTTAGTGTAAGAAAAGAAAATAGCAGAAAACTCACCCAAGACTTAATTTATAAGGAATAGTTCAACAAAATGGACTCCACAAAAAATTCCTAACATGAATGGGTCTGAATTTGCACTTATGTATAGCCCAGCTGCTGGCCCTACCAGAGGTCAAACTTTTTTTCAGTATGTTTATTTGCATAGATATTAGTCTATGTCTATAATTTTGGCTACAGCTCTGTTTTCTTAGCTCAGGTTAATCTAACACGTCATCTATCTTATTGTTTCTTTAAAAAAAAGAATCAATAACTGACATTTACATGCTATGGTATTTGAAATTCTTGTCTTTGTGTCAGTTTGTTAAATTGCCTCATATTAAATAAATAAAATCACAGTGTGCTATGTTTTGAGTAGTTTACAGTTATTTATATGAATTTAGATGTTATTTTGTGGTTAAAATAGCAAGCTGTATCCTTAACTGCTATAAAACATTACAGATCTGCTGAAGGTACGCTGTTCTCTGCTAGCTGAGGGCATGGAAGGCTGATTGCATGATCCAGACATATCTTCGGTATTTCACTTACTAAAGGCAAATGTTTCCAGACAAATAGTAAGAGATGGGTTGGCTTATGAATGAAGGAGCACCTAGGAACCTGTCATTCTGGATTTGACTGAATCTGACTTCTGCTGCTGATTTTCAGGTGATATTGGGTCTTGCCCTTAAAGTGCTTAAGGTCAAATTTAAAGCTCAATTCAGAATTAAACATGGATTTAAGACAGTGCATAGGGTTCATATTGTTACAGATGTTGCAGTGTAGTGATTCGTATCTGAAGCTCTCTCCATCTTTGGTGCTGCTGTGCCACTGAGGTTGAGTCTGAAACAGTTTTTGTTAAGTGCTTTTGTTAAGCATCTTTTATCCTTTATTCTCTTGAAATAAAAAGGGAGGAATTTTTTTTTTTCCCTTCCTCAACAGTGATTAGAGCATTGGTAGAAAGTCAGAGACCCAAGATACTCTCCTGTTTCGTATTTCAAAAGAGTGTTCTATATGGGTATTTCTCACATATGAAGTAGGATGGATAAAAATAACTACTGGCTAGCCTGCTTGTCCAAGCTGGGTTGCCATATAGCTATAGAAATGAAAAATGCACTGGTTCAGAGAGACAGCATGATATAGCCTGGTGGACTATAAGATTTCTGGCCCTAATATACTGGGAAATTAAACAGAAATTGGGTTGAAATAAATATTTCAGGGCACAAAACAGCACCATAATACCCACCCAGCTCCCCATGTATCTCTTACCAAAAGGTCTTTTGGCGATGGGTTGTATTATGATTTCAGTCTATCAATCCACACCAGCTAAGCACTTCAGTATTGAGGTGATACAGTGAGCAGATATGAAACCATACAGGAGCTGCAAGATCTTACAGGAAGATATGAAGGGGATTCAACACCTGGAACTGCCTTTTTAAGATAGTTTATGAGCAAATTTACAGTAATATCCCTCAAAAGAAGTTGCTGGTGCTGGATATGCCATGTTCAGTTTGTGACTATTTATGCGTCCCCATTCTTTTATCCAGAGTTCTCTCCTTTGTCTCTAGGCTTTGGTAGTGACAACCAGTGGCTAGGTCATGAAGGGCAGAAGAGTGTCAGCTGCTTAAAATCAAGATAAGTATTTGTCAAATTAGGTGAACCATCAACTGAAAAGGATTTTGTTAACCTTATATTGCTCCCTTCTCTCCAACATGGATAAAAATAAGAGAAATTCTTCACCCTCTGCAGTGATATAGGCATTGCTGGAGACTTTTGGTAGCAGTGATTTTGTAATTTTAAATCATTCAGAAACTGCTTCATTGACTGTTAAGCTTTCTGTCCAGAGACTGTTGCCTTCTTTGCCTCATCTGCAGATTATAAGAGTTTCGGAAGGGTTTCTGAGTCTGTTGCTGCTAAGATGAGCTTGCAGCTTTGTTCCTTTGCCAGCAGTCCCAGAACCATAGTGCCAAGGATTGTTGTATATGTCTCATTCATTTATGTATCTCTGCTGATTTGGCTAGAATTTATGACAGTAATTGAATGTGCCATAAAATCACCATGTGAAGCCATCTTTTCTCATCTCTCTCTGTCTGGGTAAAGCAAGCTTTACAGCTCTAATTTATTAAAAAGGGGGGGGGAGGGGGGAAGGAGGAATGCTGTCCTATCTTTGTTCTACTGCCTCTAAAATAACAAATCTTCTCTGGAAATTAGGAGACTGACCTCAGTGCATGCAATTAAGTATCTGTTTCATGTATTCAGATTTTTGTGCACTAAATCTATAGGTCCTGTGGTTACAGAATTTATAAGAATGCAATCAACTCTGCTCTGCATGCAATTCTGTCTGCTTTCAGTGCTCTTCAGACTGGTATTTAAGATCTTACTTGGGCCTGTAGATATATAGGTTTAACTGATTTATATATTTACTGATTCTCTTTTTATACCATTAAAAAGATCAGAACACCAAATTCTGTAATGTTATATAACTAATTGGAATGGTGCACATTAGCATCATGTTTTCCCTAGATATTGAGTTTATCAAATCTTGAGATAAAAGAAAATAATCTGTAATGGAATTTTTGTATTTATTGTCTGAGTTCCATTACAAACAACATAAAAACAAACAAACAAACAAACAGACAAACAAAAACAGAAGTAAAACAGAATATTTAAGTCATTGACTCTTTAAAATCACTTACTATGTTAATCATGTTTTAATATCATTTTCCAGTTAGGAGTGGATACAAAGTTCCCATTAATCACATATGCAGACTTCGAAGAAACATTTTTCATTACTTTATGGTACTCAGCCCCTCAAAATTTTATTCAGATTGATTTTAAATTAAATCCATCATTCACTTACTTTCCAAATATATAAAACACAATGGAAAGTATTTCTAAAAAGAGCAACTAAATAAAACAGTAGGGTTTTATTTTACAGAGAGTTTTCTATTAAAAAAAAAAAAAGAAAAAAGCTTTTGTAGACTCTGACAGCAAACTCAGAGCTGTGTCCACTCCCATTCAAAAGGAAGATAGGGTTGTGTTAGCATCTGTGCTTGAAAGGTTTAATAGTGATATAAATATCTGCAGATACAACTCTACAGTCAGTACAGCCTCAGAATGTTTTGTTCTCCTCAGATGGGACTGTCATGGGCTGTTACTGACTTTATATACCTATAACAGCTTCTCCCTATTTTAAGATGCTTGTCTATACCATGCTTCTGTGAATGCTTCCTCATTCTCTCTGCTGAACTATCTCACCTTCCGGCACTGCAGTCCCACTGGGATCTGAATTTTCAGAATGATTTCTGAATTTCTAGCACACACACAGTGCCTTTCATTTTTCCAGTTAGTTCCTGTGTGTTTATAAAAGGATTGCTGCTCTCATTTTCTTGTAGTTGAAGGAAGTAGAAATTTCTCAGAAACATTATTTACAGGGACCCTGGAAAGAATATTACACTCAACTCATCTGAATCAGTCTCATTTGTGATTTATGACATTTCAGTCAAGCTGGATCCTGAACATAAAAGATGTGCAAAACATCCTGTTTCTTATGCCTGTTAACAGAAACATCAAAGTTCTTCATCTTGCCAGTAACTCTGCCTTCCAGAAACACAAAAATAGTCTCAAAAAAGCTATTGTGCAAACAATCTTGTTAACAGAAGGATCTGATCATAATAATTCTACACAGAATTAAATTTGAATTTAAACCCACTAGTGGATATATCTCACAGTTGAAAGAAATTCTCCAATATGTACAGGGATATGGAGCAAATTATGGGGAAGAAGAATTGTTGGAAGAGCGTGGAAAGACTGCTGAAGAAAAATACAACTCCCATGAGACATTCTTATACCTCTGGCTTCATCTCAAGTCTGTGGCCCTGAATCCTGGTGTGCTGGGAGCTAAGTACTACAAGTACATACATTTGCATAAGAAAATAGTAAAATCTGAGAAGAACTTCAAATGTTGGAAGGAAGGAGAAGAACAGAGCCGCATGACTGGAGAAGATGGCTGGAAATATATGATGCCAGGTGAAAAGGAAAAAGGAGAAGAAAAAAAAGTTGGGATAAGGTGGTTATGTTATCTTATCCTGAAGACATAATTTTTTTTACTGTTTTCTAGTAGATAATTTCCAACTGCAATCACAAAAGAAAATTAGTAATCTTAATTTCATCTGATTTGTACTATTCTGATAAATCAAGAGCATAACGTGACTGGGCTTGAAAAGCAGAGTGAGCATCTTTTAACAATGAGGAGGAACTTCTAGATGCAGAACTTCAGCATTGCAAAAGGTCAAAACAGTCTACTGCAGCAGCAGTTTTAAATTAATAAATAAGATTTAATCTGATAATAATTTTAAAGCAGCAAGGAATGAAAGCAGTATCTGTTGTTTCTGTCAAAAATAGTGCACAAAGAAAATTAATTTCTTATTGATGATTCCATGAAAAAGGTTCTGATTTTATACCTGTCCTTCAAGTGTATTTAGATTCACAGTGTTGGAGGATCAATCAGGAGTATAAGCCAGATCTTAATTCACTCTTTTTATTTTTTATTTTTTTACCTGAGTATTCATGTGAAAGCCACTTGCTGCTCTACATTGAGTTCTTAGAAGAAAAGCACTAGTTTCAAGAAAAATTGTTACTGACATCGAACTTCTAAACATGGTTTGATTCAACAGAGAATAGGCAAGATCATCAGCTGTAGGTCTAAAATAATCCTTACTGTTTATAAGAATTATATGTGAAATTCATGAGAATTTGCATCTTTAAAAATGCACCAAAGTTATACAGATGAGTTTCATTTACCAAAAACATGATTCAATAACTCATGTTCTATGTGATCCAAATATTACTGACATGAGTTATGAATCTATCTGCAAACTTAGAAATAATACAGTTAAACTATCCTTTTTTGAGATTAAAAAAAAAAAGGTAGCTATTTTTACAGTAATATGGTTTTACTGCCCATCAGGAGAGGAGCATGCAGCTTTCGGTGATGGAGATACACTGAGAATTTAAAGCATTTGTATTATGGAGCTTTTTTCTTGTTTTTTCTTTTTTTTCTTTTTTTTTCTTTTTTTTTGTTTTGTTTGTTTTGTTTTGTTTTGTTTTCCCACAAATATTAGGCTGTTCTAACTAAATTCAATGGGAGTTGCAAGGATGAAAGCAGGTCTACAAATATCTTCTGTGAATAGCTAAAGAACTGGACATGATTCAAAGCTGGCCAAGACATTGCAATCAACAAGGAAATCAAATAATATGACTTAGAATCCTATATTAAACTAATAGAAATAGACTAATACAATTTTACTGTGATTCTTCCTGTGACTGAACTAAAATTATATTACAATTCCTGAGCATATGGAGAAAATGAGTGTTTTTCTTACCATTCAATCTCAAGTACATTTTTCAGGCAGATGGAAATACTGCAGTCTCTCTTGTCATTGTGTTTATTTCATGCTGGGTAAAGCACAACATATGTAGCAAGCAAAAGATGAACAATCAAACAAACAGCAGTTGCAATTTTTTTAAAAATAGCTAAAGACTGAAAGATGTAGCCATCCATGTAGAATTTTGCTTCCAAACAGCTCCAAAAGCTTGAGTATCCTCCTGGAACATTCACTCAAGGTTTTCATTGTACTTGATTTTTGCAAACTGCAACAAATCTATTCCAATCATGCAGTAACAGTCCCAATATAAAGAGTATCAGAAGATTAGTAAACCACAAGACGCTATAAAGGTCTACCTATACCAAACAACTGCCCTCTCCCCAAACAGGAGCTCCCTTTTGCATTGTAGAAACAAGAGAGAAAAAATACAATGATATGCTTCTGGTGTTTTGTTTCCTTTAAGACAAACCAGGTTCAGATGAGCTGAAGTGACAGCCTGTCTCTCAAGAACCACCTTTCTGTCTATTCCAAACTCTCTCCATGTGTATTACCACAGGTGATGTGCCATGCAGTTGTTAAAATAGGTAAGCCACTGAGTTTAGAACAGACACACTTGAATATTTTCCTCACAAGAGTGGAAATTCACCCTTGTTCAAAGGACAAAAAAAAAAGATCTCTGTGAGTTTGTTTAGTATTTTTTGATGTATGCAGAAAAATAAATTGAAAAAGTGTAAGCTTCTGGATTTTTTATAAGAAAATGTAAGCTTGTGGAAATTTATGAACTTAGAATTTAGAAATTGGTTTTGTTATCTTTTTGTTGTTTTTTTTTTCCCGAATAATATTTCCTATAAATATCAAGTATCTAGGAGAAAGTTATAGGAGAAGAAAGTTAATATGCAATTGACTCCAACTGAGCTGAGTGTGGCCTCTGACATATGGAGGGATTTGAACTCGTGTCTTGCACATCCCACTCTGGTTTATCTATTGAATACTTTTATTGTTATTCCTCTAGATCAATGAATAAGTAATTATTCTCATATACAATCACCTCCAGCTGACAACTTTGATGTATACTGTTGACTTGGTCTGGGGCAGCTTTAATGTTTGTTCTGTCTGTTCAAGAGCACTTGCTGAACAATCTGTCTTACACACAGGGCATTTGCACTTTGTCACTTTCTCTGGTTCATTTTCATCAGCTAAAGTAATAGATTAATGATGTATCAACACTCCCTCCGCAGGGACCTGACTGTGGGTTTTATCCATTTTGAGCTAGTGCCCTAGACAACAGACACTTCTGATCCTCTACAGGGGAAGAAAGAGAGGGGAGAAATGAGAGACGACAAAAGAAAGAGGCTAGATGTACTTTGAAGCATAAAATTTAAAAGCCTGAAAAAGTCTGAAAAAAAATTCTGAAATTTTTGAAAAAATATTTTCTGCTTTGTATTAGTCAAGAAAATTAGCTGTGAATAGCCTAAATAAAATTTGATGGAATCCGTTTTACTTTATTACAATATTTTATAATACATTTGCATTTAAATGGGACATAGTAGTCTAATAATGGTCTTTTTAATGACATATATTGCAAAGATAACATAATTTTACTCTACTTAGTTCTTCCTTATTTAATGCATTAGAAGCAACTACTTACTGTCTCTGATTCCATATGAAGTGATAACTATACCATGTATTTCACCACAGCCTGGAGTTACTTGGTCTCAATGCTTTCCCATAAAGCAAGTTCTCCCATAGGCTCCTGGTTTCTCAGTGTGACATGTAGAAAATGCATAGCACAGATATGAGCACAGCTATCAGGATTTTCCTGAGCAAGTTAGTTCTGCCAACCCAAGCCGTTTGATGATTCTATGATAATTCTATGATTGTACAAACAATTTCAGAAAAGTTAGCCCATTCTTATTCCCAAGAATTGGTGAAGAGATGAGTATATGTTAAATCTTTCCTATTTTAGTAATGACTCTTTTTTTTCTGAGAATAAAATATACAAGGTATAATTAAAGCTGGATGGAATTCTTCGACATCCACGACCTCAATAAAATGAATTCATCAAATCTGTGTCACATTCACAAAAAACTTAGTTTACCCTAGAAAAAATTCTGTTAGCTCCATGAAGCTAAAGATAGATTTAAAAAAAAATTAGTGTGACACCGAAGTAAACCTGTTTAATAAGCAGTACTTCACCAGAAAAGAAACTGTTTAATCTTACTGTTACTAATTTTGTTTTATTATGAGAGAGGAATTACATGGAAAAGTCAAGAATAGATTGGAGACAAAAGCCTTCATCATTATAAATGTTTGGTTTAAGTAGGCTGTTTAATGAGCTGATTTTCTAGGTTTTTCTTGCAGCATATGAAACATTAATAGGTAGTGTTCTTATATCTATTTTCTCATATTTATTTCTTTTTACAAACTAGTAAAGTTGAACTTCATGGTTGCTGGCTTAAAGCACATATACTGCATTTCACACTATTTCTATTTCCTTAATGGGTTGAAGTTTTGTGGTTGGAACTGAGTGAATAACACGACAGATTGAGAAGGAGATATATTCTAACCCACAGTTATTAATCATGTACGAAGAAAGTATATGTAGTGTTAATAAATTCTGTTAATTTCAGACGGCTTGTTCTGGGCAGTGTGGCCTTGTAACCAAGGTGGAAGACAAGCAGTAGCTTTTGCCTCTCACTGATCTGAAGTGTCGACTTGGATAAATTAAGATTTGTCTCTATTCACTTACACATCATTACTGTCTCACTTATTAAACTGTAGATTATCCATCCATCCCATTTATTTTTGCATTTTTGTAAGTCTGTCTACAGCGTTATGTGCTCTAATGTGGAGCACAGTGGTAAAAACAAAGCATAGTAATATGCATTTTACAAGAGATGACTTAAACGCTCTCTATGCGTGAAATACAGGCAGTGACTCTTGTGCAAATGTATATAAACAGTATAAAGACTGCTGGAGAAGTGTATGTTTCAAATATTCCATATATAAAATAGGCTGCTAGCCAGCTGGTTGCCTACTGTGCTCCGAAATAATGAGTAAATAGGAGGAGTTGTTAAAAAAAAAAAGAGCTGAAAATATGGTACTAGTTAAAATCAGTCATTTTTGTAGGAGTTTTCCATAAAATGTCAGTTGGAAGAAAACTAAATCTGAATAAAACCTGAAGGTTATCCTGTACAGACATAGGAAAGAAAAAAAGTGAGAAATAGATTAAAAATAAAAGGATTAACCTAAATAAAAGGATGATAAAAACCTCTCTAAACTCCTGTAAAACTAAAATGAGTGCATTAGATAGTGGATCTTTCATATAGAAAACATAGGGGCAAAGCAAGCACAACACTCACACACACAGCAGAACATTTTAAAATAAAAAACAAGATTCACATAAGCCTAAAATGATTGGAAATCTTTAGATCTTCTAGCAGAAACTTTGTGCACCTTCGTTGGACAGAACTCTCCAAGAAAGTGCAAGACTAAGCCATGTTCTTGTGCTTGGGATCAGGCTTCCTACTATTCAAATATTGCTTGAAAGCATGAAGCCATCATATGGAGCTTCTCTCCGGCTACGTGGAAATAAACCCATGTCTGTGCTTTTCAGCAAAGAAGAGATGAACTAGCACTAGGCCTGGATATTCAGTCTTACATTGCTGAAAAAAATCTTTGTTTTGAGACAGAAGAGTGGGATGCCATAAGTTTTCCAAAAAAGAGACCTTTTATTTTTTAATGACTTTTTTCCAGGTACTGAAGCTTCCAAGGACACTAAAGAGCAGGTAAAACCAATCAAAAATAAGTCTTCTGTCGAGGACTGACAGTGGTAAGGTCTTTTGCCCAAAAAGAGGTTACAGCACTTTAAAGCAAAGCAATGCTCCCTTCTGATAACCTATTTTTAGGGAGAAAAAAGCAGATTCTTTAAAGAAGAAGCAAACAATTCACAATAGGAATAATTAATTCCAGAAATATTTTTCTTTTAATCTTTCATATAATAACCTGATTTAAACTTGATGTACAGAAGTTTAAAAACTCTCTCAGTATCTGTTTTTAGCATTAATTTTAATAGGTCTAGATCTTCTTGTGTCATGTATAAATGACAAAGTCTCAGAATTTTGGTAGGGAGAGAAATCCAACATTTCTCCTGATACATATTGTTGGTCATCCAAGGATTTATTGCTTCTTTGGAAAAGAATTGAAAGACATTGCACATTAAGGACAAATATTAATTAAATTTATCAAAGCCTGTTCAGCCTAATTTATATGAACTGAGCCATTAAGCAGCAGAAATGGAAATAACAAATGATAAAATAAATCATAATTGCATGTAATGATCTGCATCACTGAGACATTCAATTGCAACTAATGGAATCAGTTAGAGTCTTTATTTTGAAGAAGTTTCAAAATGCTGACTTTTAAAACCCAGGCTTTTAAAAGACTAGCTTTAAATCTTTATTACACTTTTGTGATCACTAGTACCTAAGTATACTTTTATAGTGAGAAATAGTATAGTACAGTACAGTACAGTACAGTATAGTATAGTATAATATGCGTTTACAGTGAGAAATAAAAGAGTACTCATATTTAGGGTGTTTTAAAAATCATGCATTTATTAGCAATCACTGTGAAGGATGTCTCTCAAAGACTGAGAGAAAAAAAGAAAAAATCAGACAAAAAGAAGGTTTTTCATTTTGCTTTGTACGAATTTTGTTAGTTAACTGTGCATATACAAATATCTTTTTTCTTCTCATAAATTCCAATAAACTAATTTAGCTATTGAATGATTATTACTATGGGTAAAGAAAAATTGAGGAATATAACCATTAAGTTAAGCTGAGGAACAAGTTTGTGATAATATTGGATTTTTAATTCATTAACAAAAATGAAAAATTAAGATTTTTTTGTTTTAAAATTGTCTTCTTTTTCTAAACAGAACCAACAGCTGTAAAAATCTTTGGCTCTTCCTGAAATTAAAAATTTCAAGAAGAAAGAAGAGCTATTTTTCCGATTTGCTCTTTCACCTCTCAACTCTCAGTAGATACTTTACTACAGAATTTTATAATGTGCATTGGTTTGCTAACAAAGGATTCAGGGAAGGATGGGGGATGGGAAGATAGGAGATATTAAATATTTTACCCGACTTCCAAGTGTCACAAATATTCACACACAGTCTATTACATGCCCTTACCTTTAGTCTAGGGAAAAAAAAAAAGTCATGTTTTTAAGTTTGACTGCATGCTTAAATCTCACTGAAGTCACCAAGGCCAGAAAATAAATTAGAAGCTGGATAGTGAAGGACAGTTCTAGGATCAGCTGGATAGTTGTTGCAGTATGGAAAAGCAGTTAGTTGAGTTTCTCCTCAGACAGTGTCTGTCTCCTGTCATTCTTCTAATATCCACAAGGCCCAGAGGCTGTAAGTTGAATATCTCTTGCAAAGGGCAACCCCAGCTGGCTCCTCTTGACAGGGTTTTGATACACCACAGCAACAGTAAGTCAAGCTGGGGAGATCCTCTGCATCTGTTCTGAGCAATTAAGCCCCTAGTGGCAACACAACTCACATGCAACTAATTTTGGAGTTTTAGCTAGATTGTGATTGAGTAAGCACACTAAAAATTAAAGAAGCTTAGTATTTATTATGTGAAAAGTAATGAAGAGGCCTTTAACCTTCTAGTAGAACTGATTACAGTGTATGTTTTAAAACATTACTCCTTGTTTTTACCCAGACTTGAGAACTGTGCAACAGTTTTAGTGACAATCAAGATGATGCTACACGTCAACACTAAACCAAGACAGACTATTGTGTCCAAACATAAACATGAAACCTTACCCCATAAACTCTTACAGCCTCAGTTAGTATCAATCACCTGTTGGTTAGATTCTCTGTTTCAGAGATGAAGGTAATCAAGGTCTATTTCAGAGTTCATTAAGATCATTTCCTTTACATTGCTGAAATATATATGTCTCTCTTAAAACTGACTAGCTGTTGGGACTTGAGTAAAGAATATCAAGGCACTTGTATTGTCCCTAGAATATCTGAGGTCACAAAAAATAATTCTATTGCTTTATTTTCATGTTTCCTTACATTCATCAGGTTGTATGTGCATTTTTTTTTATAATTCTGCTGCCAATGTAAAGGCATTAATTAAACCTATTATAAATCACCAGAGATGACATTTTTGCTCTAGATATGTGTTTTTGTGCAAAGATATGGATGTTTACAAACTCAAAGTTTCTTTGAAATGATGTCAAAATAGATATCAAAATCTCTTTCCTCTGTATTGGTACGAAATCCATTGTTAAAAGTTATACCAGTAATATCCTCTGTGGATTTTTTTTTTTTTAATCTTCGGTAACTAGTTCTGATATGATATAGGCTGATCAAAACTGGAGTGTCCCACAGATAAGCCCTGTTTTAAAGCAATGCTTTAAGAGTATACCCATTCGTTGTGAACAAACCCTGGTACAAGGGAGAGTTAAGTTACCTGTGCAAATGCTGGCCTTAAAAGTGTATTTTATAGCAATTCTTTCTTCATTTGCATTCTAGCTTCCCATTACTACCAAACAATTTTGTCCCTTATTGGCCTATTTTACTCATAGCTGAGAGGAATATCAAAATATTATTAAAACATTGGCTGCTGATTAGAGGAGGAATGCCTAGATAATTACTCCCACTTATGAATATAGAGATGAATGAAAATTCTGTTAGATACTACAGAAACAGCATGAGAGAGAACTGTATGAAAATCATGATAATTCAGGTTTGATAAATTCTGCTGCTCCTGTACCTGCTCGTCTTGTTTCCTGGCTGTGTAGAAAGAAATTCCCAGGGAATATACTACTTAGCTACAATTCATTGTGAAAGAATCTCATTATTTCACCTATTATTTCTATGGCCAGACAGTTTTGGTAACATTCTTTTCTTCTGTATGATGAAGTCAAACTCAGAATTCAGTCTCCTTTTGGTGTCTCCTCACAACAGGGCTCAGGATGTACTTTATTCTGGTGGAATCCCCATCCCTGGAGACATTCAAGGTCAGGCTGGACCAAGCTCTGGGCAACCTGATCTAGCTGTAGATGTCCCTGTACATTGCAGGGGAGTTGGACTAGATGACCTTTAAAGGTCCTTTCCAACTCTAAGGATTCTATGATTCTATGATTATTCACTCATTTGGAGAAGCTTTATAGCACCAGCGACAGACAAACCTGTTGCAGACAGGTGCTCTACAAACTCTCTGACATGTTGTCTACCCAATACACGCAGCTCTTCACCTTCAAGTTCCCTCTTCTTCTACTTTATTGAAAGTAAATTTTATGTTTTAATGAATTACCTTAAAAAGTTTAGACTTTATCAACCAAGTTTATATTTAACCCAAAGATGAATTAAAACCACTGCTTCCAAATCACAGGTTAATATCAAGGAAATATCATTTAAGCAACAGCTTAAAATTAAAATGATGTTTTAAGAATGGAGTATGTCTCTTCTAATCAGTGCTTTGCTACTAATCATGAAGAAGTTACGGCTCTGATGCAGATATATGGATAAACTGATTTGAGAGGTCAAAGCATATGAATAATTACTGCTGCTTTTTAAAATTTGTACCGCCAATAAAAAAAAAAGTAGATATGCTTTATTTCTTCTAGCTCAAATACTCTGAGATTGCAAGTCCGGGATTGCTTCCACACTCATCATTAGAAGATATTAGACAGTTTCTTTTCTCCTTGTCCATTCCTTCTCCACTTCCTCAAGCATTGTTGAAAGAGAAATATTTTACATTCCTAATTTGAAAACAATCCGTTTGCATTATTGACAAATCTAAATTCTGAAGAATTTTATATTCTTTTAAAGTGTCTTAACCCTTATTTTCATGACAGTTCATGTTCTCCATGCGTCCAGAAGGGAATTAACATAAAGATAATGCTTTCTTTTGTAGTGGGTTAACAACTCTTGCTGATGGTAAGAAAGAACAGAAAAATCTCAAATATTGCCATAAACTGATGGTTCCTTCCACAAGAACAAGAAGCAGGTATGTGCTTAAGAAAGTTTATCTAAGTGGATCTTCTCCCTGATAGTTTTTGGAGTGCTATAGTCATTGCTTAACTGCTTAGCCTGAAGCAAATAAAACCAAGCTGATATTTGTATGGTATTTAGACATACAAAGTAAGTTGTCAGGAAAACTTGCCTTCCCTTAAAGAACAACATTGTTGGAAAATTTCTATTAGGAAAAATTCATCCTTGGAAGGGACATAGCAAAAACGCACAAGAAACACCTAATCAGTGGTAAACAGTGATAAGTAGACTACTATATTATCTAAAGAATTATTTCCATGTTCTGCACTTCTCCTTACTTGGAATACTTCACCTCACTGCATATAAGATTGCAACAATGATTATCGTGAAATCAACTCAGTGTTTCTTTACGTATCAGTGGGCTATAAGGTACCATAAAGTATGTAGAGCTCTTAAAAAATAAAGCAGAATGGAAAAAGAATCACTGAATAAAATTCAGCTTGGAGATTTACTCCTTTTTTATGTGAAAAAGAAGCTAACATACTTTATGATTCCTTTGGGTACCACAGTTCTTAAACTTATGAATTTTAACATGAGTGTATGAAACCATATAGATTTGAATAAGATTTATGAAGAATGTACACTTTAAATCATCATCTACACATAACACCAACAAAAAATCTCTTCACTAGTTCCTTCTCACCCTTAACTTTCCCTTTAAATCTTACAATCCTGATAAAAGAAGCTCAGCAGATGTCACAAGTTTAAACTTTTTCTAATACCTCTTCAATAAGATTTCACATATTTTCAGACAATTTCATGATTTACAGTTCTCACATTCCAGTCTGGTTCAGTCTATAACAAAGTTCCAGTGACTGTCACATCCACAAGTTACATTATTAATCCATTGCCAGACTCAGTTTGAACTGCTACACTTGTAAAAGAGCCAGCATGAAACTCTTTTTTTTTTTCAGACTGTCTGCTAGATCTTTAGTGAGTGTAAACTAACAACGTTTCATAGACTTCAACACAGTTCCAGCCAACTACTGCCACTGATAATCCCTCAGTCCATATTCCAACTCCCTTTGACTTATTAGTTGCCTAAATTGCAGTAGTATCTAAATATGAGTCACAGAAAACATATTTTATAGACACACCAGAAAAATATTTGAAGATGACAGTGTGACAGTGACAACGTTTTTTTCTAGTGCACTGACTCACAGAAATATATCAGAAAGATTAATACATTTATTAACGCATTTGTCAGCAAGTTGAATATGAGCCAGCAGTGTGCTCTGACAGTCCAAAGGGCTGACTGTACCCTGGGGTGCACCAGGCCCAGTACTGCCAGCCGAGCAAGGGCAGGGATTGTCCACTCTACTCTGCACTAGTGCAGCCTCACCCTGAGTAATGTGTGCAGTTTTGGGTGCCACAATATCAGAAGGACATAAAACAATCAGACAGCATCCAAAGGAGGGCTATGCAATTGTGAAGGGTCTAAAGGGAGAAACATATGAGAAGCAGATGAAGTCACTTGATTTGTTCAACCTAGAGAAGAGAAGACTGAGGAAAGGCCTCATGGTAGCCTACAGCTTCCTCATGAGTGGGTGGAGGGGCAGGCGCCGATCTCTGCTCTCTGATGACGGCAGTAGTACCCGAGGGAACAGCGTGGAGCTGCATCAGGAGAGGGTCAAGTTGGCAATTAGGAAAAAGTTGTTCGTCAGAGGGTGGTCAGGCCCTGGAANTTGTGAAGGGTCTAAAGGGAGAAACATATGAGAAGCAGATGAAGTCACTTGATTTGTTCAACCTAGAGAAGAGAAGACTGAGGAAAGGCCTCATGGTAGCCTACAGCTTCCTCATGAGTGGGTGGAGGGGCAGGCGCCGATCTCTGCTCTCTGATGACGGCAGTAGTACCCGAGGGAACAGCGTGGAGCTGCATCAGGAGAGGGTCAAGTTGGCAATTAGGAAAAAGTTGTTCGTCAGAGGGTGGTCAGGCCCTGGAACAGGCTCCTCAGGGAAGTGGTCACAGCCCCCAGCCTGGTGGAATTCAAGAACATAGGGTTTGAATTCTGGATGGTCCTGTATGAAAGCCAGAAGCAGGACTTGATGATCCTTGAGTATGCTTTTCACCTCAGGATATTCTATGATTCTNGTGGAGGGGCAGGCGCCGATCTCTGCTCTCTGATGACAGCAGTAGTACCCGAGGGAACAGCGTGGAGCTGCATCAGGAGAGGGTCAAGTTGGCAATTAGGAAAAAGTTGTTCGTCAGAGGGTGGTCAGGCCCTGGAACAGGCTCCTCAGGGAAGTGGTCACAGCCCCCAGCCTGGTGGAATTCAAGAACATAGGGTTTGAATTCTGGATGGTCCTGTATGAAAGCCAGAAGCAGGACTTGATGATCCTTGAGTATGCTTTTCACCTCAGGATATTCTATGATTCTATGATTTTAACAATCAGTTCTAGCTGTGTTTTCTTATTACTTGCTATACTATTAAGCCATTGATGTTAATAACAATTTCATTTATCATGATACAGACCTAGAAACACACAGTCCAGTTGAATTCTTCCCGTGCACAGAAAGGATCAAAATCTTTGTTGGCAGCTCACAGGCGCAAATATTATTTGAACAAATGGGTAAGAACGATGTTCTCACATGTAAACAGCATGATTATATTATAAATGTCTTTTAAAACTTGGACTGTTTTACTAATAGACTGCTGAAACCTGGCCCATGGTCCAAATCCTTTCACGTGACATGGCACTGAGAAACAACAAAAATACTTACATGCAGTCATTCTGTACTTGCGCAGACCACTTACATACTAGGAAGGATGGCTCAGCATGCCTCTTTGCATTGGTACAACACATATTAAGTTTGTTTCTCTCTGTGTAGGCTAGAATGGCTCTACGAATCTTTTAGATCGCAACCTAAAAGAAACCTGAAATTATTGCAGCGGCTATAGACTGCCAGACTAGCAGGCTATGACCAGGCATCTTTTATTCTGCTCTGGAAGTGTGATCTTACACTACTTACATTGGCTCTGTGCTTCTAGAAGAGCTGTCTTCCAGACATTTCCACTTCATTTTTCCATCAAAGAAGCAGTCTAACCCACCACTTTCAGCCACTTCAAAAACACTTTTGTTTTCTATTTAGGGGTGAAGGAGAGAGTGGAAAGCTTAGACTGGCATTCTTTATTCTGACCCTGTTTAGAAGCACTTCACCTCGTTAGTTCAGTATCTGCCAACACGCTGACATATTGAAGAGAATTCTCCTTACTTCCAAATACAACAAAGATAGTACAAGGAAAAAGCATATATTTAACACAAAATAAAGGAATTTTAGTCTGTACTTCAATCTGATTCCACATAACTGTGAAGAATTTTCTTTTGTTTCTCAAAGAAAGAAAAGTTAGAAATTATAAAAATACAGTCTGTAGAGAAATTTGAAAAGAGACCATGGGACCCTTAGTGGCTAGACACCACAGGATTACTTAGTCAGAAAGACCTTGACATGAACAAGATAAGTATCATTATAATAGTCATAGAAGTAGAGAATTGCTTGGATGAGGTTTGTATAACTCAAGACCAATAATGAAATACTGAAAGACACAAATTTGTCAAAGGACAGATCAGAAGACATTGAAGATGTCTTTTTCTGAATTGAGCTAGATACAACCCTAAGATCATCCAACAGTCCTCACTGGTGTAATCAAGGGGGAAAAATCATCTGGAGCCTGAATCTGACAATTGTTTTATCCAGAATGCATCAACAAGACACAATAACATGTACCAATAATAGTTTGATTTACCAGAAGAACAAGGATATACTCTACTTACATTTTATCTGACTGACTGCTATGGCTATGATTACTGTTTGTCATACTTCCTCTCAATATCTTAAAAATTTTTCCTATAAAGCAACTAATAGAATCACAGAAGCCAAAATTTTGTGTGGAAAAGGACTGTAGAGGTCTCTGATTCAGCCTCATGCTCAGAGGAAGACTAACTTCAAGGCTAGATCAAACAACAGGGCTTCACCAGGTGTTTTGAAAGTTTCTGAGGACAGAGTTTCCACAGGGTAACTGAACAATTTGATCCAGCAATTAAGCCTTCTTATTGAATACAAGGAAGACAATTACTGCAGTAAGAATTTCTGGTATTGCAAATTGTGATTTTCACCTTGTATTATGGTGCTGTACCCTTCTGAGTAGAATTTGGCTCTGTCTTCTATTATGCCTTCAGGTATGTAAATTAGACCTGTAAAGCCCCTGCCACCATTCATTTGCATTCTCTTTCACAGATGAAACAAATTCAATTCCCACATCCTGTTCTCATATACCCCTTCTGCTCCTTCATCATCTTAGTCACCTTCCTCTAGATTCTCCCCAGCGTATGTGTTTCCCCCTTGCACTGAGGAAGAGGTGAGTGCGTGTGAAATTGGATGCAGTATTCCAGAGTGGATCTCAGAAGCACTAGGTAGAAGAAAATAATCACTTCTCTTGACCTACTGTTTATGCTTTTCATTAAGTAGCCCAGTGCGCAGTTGGTCTACGTACTGCAAGGACGCACTGTTAACATGTTTAGCTTGTTGATCAACTGTCATTTCCCTGCCTGTATTAATGTGAACGTTTAGTCAATCCTGGACACTGAAGCTCACATCTGTCTTTGTTGAAAGACACAGTGTTTCTCTTGGCACTCCTCTAGCTTACCAAAGTCTCTTTCCTCTGAAATGCAGCCATGCCCTGCAGAGTATTGACACCTGTTATGGTTTGACTCAGCAGATAGCTAAGTTCCACACAGTTATTCACTCACCCTCCCCCCTCCCCAAATGGGACNCTGCCAGCTGTGAATCAGGTAAAGCTGTTTTCCTGTCTCATTCTCTATGTTTTCAACCTTAGTAACAGACATCATGAAATAAAAATGAATTCCTCTGATACTATGCCTAGGAACTGACACAGCAAGTCCTCTGAATTACAGGCCAAAGATACGGCATGAAGAAATCTAGTGTGGTGGATGGATGAGAAAGACTGGTAGGACATCCTTTTATGCTTTAGGAGAGTAGAGAAAAGTACCACATCAGAGCTGAGAACAGTTCTTGCTCTTGGCAGATATGGGAAGCATGTGTTCTGTATGTGCTCTGTATGGAAATAATGAATGCTCAGCAGCACTCTGAATCCTCTCAGCCAGAGCCTAGACACTCTGAAATAAAAATGCAGACATTGATCTGGCTGCAAGCACTGGAACTAAGCTGAAAACACGTGTGATTACTTGCATAGGTGACAAGAGAAACTGGAATATAAAGTATTCTAGACAGTCAATAAACATGTCTTACAAATTTCTCTTTGTCCTCTGTGAAGGATAAAGCATAGTTGTACAAAAATCTTGAATATTTTAGAAAAAAACAAAGTAGTTTTTCCCCTGAAAACAAACAAAAAAAGAAGACATATTCAAAATATCTGGAGAATATTCTCCTCTCTTTAATCTAATTATACATCCTCTCTGCTCCTGCAGAAGTTACAATTAATTAAAGATTTTTTTGATACATCACTAACATGTATTGTCCACAGTGTAAACCAAGCACCGACTCCTGATACAAATCTGCTTTTTTTTGCACCAAGGTCTAGGATTTACTAAAACATGAACGTGTCTTGTAAATTTATGCTTGAACTTGTAATATTATTAGTTATTCTTCTATAGAAGTTCTCAAACTTACCACATTATAAATAACATGCCTCACCTGACAGTGAGGGAAAGCTATTCTGACTGCCTTCAATCTGGAGATAATCAGAAGTAACTACATAAATTAGCAGTTACAGAAGGAATAAAGAAATAAAACTAGTCCTGTGACAATAAAAACTAGTCCCTGAGCAATAACAAAGTACTAGAATCTAAAGAAAACACAAAGACAGAACAATTTGGAACTGGGACAGCTCTTGTCTCAGAAGTGCACATGAACTTTGTTACACCTCCATGGTGGTATTATTTGGGTACTTTTTGGGCTAAATATTGACTTTGTTGCAGTTTAAACTCTGGTTTAACAAGCTGCTTTAAACCCGCCACATTTTTGCCTGTTCTTCCCAGACTTTGCAACATTATAGAAGATAGCTTGTGTGCCATGCTACATATGCTGTAATTGCAAACCTTAGCTCCCACAGGTAAAAGTGAATATGACAATGAACAAAAATGTATTTCAAAGAGCACACCACAGACTAGTGATGGATTTCTGTACACCACATATACCAATGCATACGTGGGAGAGGAATAAACATCTAGTTCGGTTTTGTGAACTCAGTTCAGGCTTCTAATGTTAACACTGGTTTGTATGTTCAGGTCTAGTGCAGAAGAAAAATGCCAAATATTGTACTAGTCCTAGTGTTCTGTACTCAGTAACAACCAGCAGTATGTGGCATTAATCATGAAAACAATGTCAAACATCTTCCTCAATCTGACTTGCAAGACTGAAAATCTGAAAGGTTGTCTTGCCATAAGGTCTATCAGAAATGCTGTTGCTCAGCTCCTACTGGTATTTCAGGAGATGTAAAGGAAAAATTGAAAGAATGAGAGGAAATAAAGCTATCAGAGATTATTTAAAGTTCCCAAACATAGAAATTTAATCCAGACTGTCAGAATGATTGACTTGTTTTTTGTATTGCTGCTCTGAGCTGGAACAGCAGCCTGGGTATAACTTTTCTTTCCTTTTGATTCTTGTGCCATTTAATATATAAATCCATAATGCCCATCAGACCTTATAGAAATTCTGTTTATATTAGCATTGAAAGGTTTGAAGAGTTGTCTGGATGAATAATTTGGGAGCAGCACTTCCCTTGCTCCTCTCTGCAGTGGCAGCAGTAGGCTGGCATGCCTGGCTACAGCCAGCCCACAGAGCTCTACAAGGCATGGGAGGGCTGGCATGAACCAGAGAGCTGCTGTTGCTGAAGGAGTGCCAAAAACAATGGAGCATTTGCTGTTTGAAGAGGGGAAAAACTTCATCTCCAATTTCTGTGTATGGCTAAGTAACATAATCATCTCCAAACTGAAGAAGTTCAATAGCAACGTCTACCAGCTTTTTCAGATGTACCCAAACTGTACTTCCACCGTGCAGAGAAATGTAAAGTTTAAACAGATTAAGCTAGTCTCAGAGTCACTCTGCTGTGATATAGCCTGCAGTGTAGACACAGCCTTAGATAAGTGTCCTGCTTCTCAACAAGAAGTAATTAATGTGCTGTACTGGAAAACTGGTCAAGGCACCCATGTATCCTTGTATCAGTTATTCACCTTCAAAAGAGTTCATAAGGCTTTCTACCACATCCCAAGCAGAGACAGCTGTCTCTGTGTACAACATACTAAGATGCATACCACAGCTAATCCCTTGTATGGAATATAAGCTCCTACCACATTACAAATCAGTACTAAGTGCTCAGTATTCACATCTGCTGTTAACACCATGAGAAATTGCAGGTAAAATCACCTATCTATGAAAAATCTCCCAACAGAAGGCCACCCAGACTTGGAAAGTGTTAGCTGCTATTTGTATCTATTTTTTATTTGCAGAATTGCCCTGTTTTGTCCCAAACATAGGCTATTAAATCCATTTAAACTACTGATCTCCATACTATGTCCACACTTCTCACTCTGGGTTTTGTGATGGGATCATGATAACAATGCATTCAGCTCAAGGAAGAAGGAAATAGTTGGGGAAATAAGGATGAATATACAAAATGTGCTTCTGAGCATAAATGACTTGCTGTACACCAAAGACTGATTCAAATGTCCTTTGTGATCAACAGCAGTGTTAAGCAGCTGATTAGCAGAGGGTGTATTCAACGAAAGGAAAACAACTGCAAGAAGCAGAATTTATTGAAGATCCATTAGGAAAATCTGGACATAGATCCTGAGGTACTTGGCATCAAAATGTCTTACAGTTGATATAAGTGCGAAAGCAGCTCTGTCCAGTAATGTCAGACTAGTCAGGAGCACACAGGTAGTGTATGGTAAAAAGGAGCACTCAGAAAGGACTCTTGGGTGAGACTTTTCACCCTCCTTATTTCCTCTGCTCAGTTTTGTCACAAGATTTAGCCAAAGAAAAAGCAATGTAAATAAAAGCCCTCTTGACAAGCCCTGCCTTCTCCTGCTGTTGTGAGGCACTCACTTCAAAACTCTGAGGCTCTCATTTTCTCTGTCATTCTCATCCTTCTCATTACATTTTGTTGTTCAAACCATCCCAGAGACAAGTGATGCAAACACTTGTGTTGTAAAGTTAAAGCATGTATGACTGAGCAGCAAACCCTTTCTCTAGGGCAGTGCTGTAGTGTAAACTGAAAGGAAATTAGGAAAGTATACATCCTCAAATTTCCTTTGCTCTCCTGCTTGAGATGAAGAACTCATTTGCCTTCTTTCCAGATACAAGCTGCCATGCTTATGTCCTATTCACTGTCATTGTCTCCACATTAGGGAATTCCCATCAATTTAAGTCTTGGATAAGGCCAGAGTCGGTCCCAGACAATGGCTCTGAGCAAGTTTTTCATCTGTCGCTGTTTAAAATGTTCTTGGTGAATTACCATAATCCTACAATTGTAGTGTTTTCAGAGGGAGGGACAAATGTTTCTCTTCATATTTGTAAAGCCTTACTAAAACTGCAGAAAGAGCAGACACTCTTTTTTATAGTAGCTTGCTTCTTCTGCCAAAATTAAACAATTTTCTACATCTTTGTTTTTACTATTATGATAGCTTTAAGTTAGCTTATTTTCACATCAATCAGCAAAGGCAAAAATGATGAGATCTACAAATAAAGCTATGTTTTCAGGTGCAAACTAAGCTAGCAATCAAGGAATATTGCTTTAAAATTATGAAGGTCCAGATAAATTGCTACATTCAGATCTAACAGCTTCAAAATAATTTCAATTATTGATTTTAAAATTTTTTGGCTATCAGTGAGCTAGTACTAAGGATAACGAAGATCTACTGAAAGTGGTGGAAGTTGTAGGAATTCATTCAAGAGTAGGGTGTTATCTTCAAATAAATTGCATTTGCAATCTTGCAGATAGTATGCTAGATTTTTCTGCCAGTTGCTAAAAACTACACAAAACTCAGAGACTGACTTTTCCAGCTAAGCAAATATTGGAGATTTCCAACTGCGCTCAAGCTCTCTGCTGATATAATACAGCTTGCAGTTAACTGTCAAATTCTTAAAAACTTGTTTATATTTTAAAAATGTGTTTTATGGCATAAGTGGCTAAATATACAGACTTTTATAGGAGTACGTGTTTGTAGCCTGGTTAGTCTATATCAGAATATTCTGAAATAAAATTTTATGCTTATATATTGGCTTGGAAATACATTCAAATTTATTTTCAGCCATTACCTCCTCCAGATGTTATTTTCTGTGACATTTTAAAATAAATTTATAAGCCATTTATAAATCCCTTAATATAGTACATTGGTACTCTTCTCCTTAATGTGGGAAGGAAAGAAATCCTACCAAATTAATTTTAAGTAATTTCTGTTTGGAAAGTCTTTGTCTTCTGTATTGAGATGTAAGCTGTAGAGATCTTATTTGAGGGTAATTTTAAGGTTGCGTGAAATCAAAGTGAGTTTCTGAAACAGTATATTGTGTGAGTTTAGATTCAATCATCTTCTTTCTCTACCATTCCTCCATATTTTTTTGAGACCTTAAAGATCTCTAGGATCTTTAGGTTCCCTAGGGACCTAAAAGAATCTCCATTCTCTCTTAGGACTGTATTATCTGTAATGTATATCTACAGCTTCCCAGACAGAAATTTCCATGCTTTTATACTAAATCAATATAGATTCTCAGATTTTATTGTGTGGAAGCAACTGAGGCCTTTCAGTGCTTAAAGGGGGCTTGTAAGAAAGATGGAGAGAGACTTATTGCAAAGGCATGTAGTCTCTCTTTCACCTCAGCGGAGCTGCTGTGTATTCATTCATATTTACATATGTGTTTAAGATTTAACCATCATTAACACTTGAATTTTAAGAGCCTTTAACAGAATATTTTAGAAAATTATACATGCAAATGGCTATTAACCGTCTGATAATTTCTTGCTTGACTTGCAAAGTCCATTTGTCAAAGAGATTGTTGAATCAAGGGGAGAGAACTGCTTAGAGACAAAATTCAAGATCTAATGAAATTAAGCATGTACATGGATGACCCCTTCTCGGCAGTTTGAGTAAAATGTCAGAAGGTCAAGAAGCAGAGCAGAAGTTAATGAATCACCAAGGTTTTTAAACACAAATAGATCCAGTGCTTCCTTAGCTGTGTATAGCCATGTCAAGCAATGTTACTAAGGACTCAAACCTAATATATATGGAAAAATATAATCAGATTTTATAACAATTAAGAGGTTTACTCCTGTTTCCAAAGAATTTTTTTTTAAGTTTTCTTTTTCATTTACATTTAAGGAACTGATTCAGACTTCTAAGAGAAATCCATCAAATTTTGTTCATTTTTAAGGCCATAATATGAAATAAAGTTATTAACTTGAGCCACCACAAGTTTCTTAAATTTTGTAGACACCCATAAAACTCAGTTTATCTCCGTTCATTGGAAAGGAAAATTAAATGTCTGAAAGGCCCTTGGGAGTTGGAAAAATGAGGTGTCATCAAATGGTAAGTGGTAAAATGAAAGCATGTCATTAGTATATTTTGACACCCATTCTTGACCTGCAGTGTACTGCTACAACATTTTAAAAACTGGATTTTTAATTATCAGCTCAAGTGTTTCTGTTGATCTCTCCAAAGCATTTCTCCCCATGCCTGGCCATAAACCTTGCCAAATTCCTTCTGTGACCTGAAAAACATTATATGATATTTCCAGAAACAAAACTTTTAAAAAATTTAAGTAATTCTCAGAGGTCAAACTCTCCATATAGCCAACTGTATTTATCACTTGACAGTAAGATAAATTTCCTGTACAGATGGATCACAGCAGGTAGAGAATGTGAAGAAGAGTGCAAATGAAAGCACGTGGCTCAGGTAACCACAAATAGGAAGCCTAGAAACACAGAAGGGTTTTTTTGGTGTTTATCTAAACATAACTCGCCTAGTCTTATTTAGACTTATAATTGTGTTAAAAGATTCAGAAATAAAAAAACTGTCCTTCTGTTGAGGTTTTTGGAACTTTTTCTTTTCCCCCAGTATTGAACAGAATAGAATTATGATAAAATGAATATAAGGAAAAAAAACAACAAAACATTTCATTTAAATTTATGATTGCAAGTTTATTGAGTCCTTATTTTAGCCACATGATTATAGATGACCGTGTGATGTTTTGTTAGATATATTAGATATGGAAGTGTGGCCTTCATCAAATCAATGCTCAAAGTTGCCTAAGTTCAATGCACAAGACATAAAAGCAAAAAAATTCCTCAAAGTCACTTTAGGAATTGATCAATTATGTAATTTATTTTCTGAGGGACATTAACCGTAATAATGGAGCATCCAAGTAAATCATTGTTTTTTTTTTCTTTTTTTTAAGGAGTGCTTCAATATGTTTTATAAAAAAGTGAATAAACTTTGTTTTCTGGAAAATCAGGATGAGTTGAGGTCCACTGAACGTTACTACAAATGTCAAAAGAAGGAAAAAAAAGGTCAAACAAGAAAATATAGTCTCAAGGCTCGTCTGATCAACATTTAATAAGATCTTAGCCTTTCTTATAATTAGTTATGGGTTTACATTGAAAATACCAGTTGCTACTTTTGCAGGGGAAGGAAAGCCTCAGTTATGCCATACTACTGCAGAGCTGTAAACATTTCAGTGCTGGTGGCTAAGCTGATCAATGAACACATCTGTAAGTTTAATTCTCAGAAGTTGTTTTCAGACTTGCTGAAACCAGAAAGTATTTAAGATTCCAGCTAAAAATCCAAAAAACACACAACAGATTGCTGTCACCATTCTTTTCATGTTTGGGGTGATAGATTTTTCCAATTTAAAGCAGGATTAATTTATGAAATTGAACCACATCATGCACTGCTCAGCCTGAGACGTATGATAAGCATAAGGGGTAGGGTTATTTTCTTTTTTCCCCTTTAATTTGCCCTAAGCCTGCTTTTATTTTGTGTGTGGTCTCATTACTTACAGCAATCATGAAATACACAAACATTTCCAATATAATAAGATGTTGAGTAATTGAGGCATTAGGTTATATTCCTGTTGATTAAAGTAAAAGGAGTAGTTGAAATTCCAAGTTATGCCAATATCTCAGTGGGGATGAAAAATAGTAATCTACAGTGGAGGAAGAAGAGCAAATCCCATTCATTATGGGAAAAAGAAAAAGTATAATCATTTGCATTTTTAGTATTGATTTTCTGGATTTAATGACTATAAAAATGTTGGAATAAAATAATTTTCCTTTTCAAACAAGCTTTTGGAAAAGTTACAAGGGAGTCTCTTCTAGCTTAATCAACCTTCAACCTTGTTTCCCTGCTGCACCTAATATTGATAGAAGGCAGAATGGTCAGAAGGTCAGTTTGGGTCAGCTGTCCCATTCTTGTCCCCTCCCAGCTCCTTGTGCCCCCCCTAGTCCCTTCACTGGCAGAACTGAGAATTAAAATGTCCTTGGCTCTGTTCAACGCTGCCTGGTGTTATCTGCCTTGTTTTTCTTCCAGAATCAAAACACAGCTTTGCAGCAGACACTAAGAGAGAAAGTTTCAGTTAGAAACTAAGACAATTCTGTTTATGTTGTTTTTCTTGTGAGTGCTTACTAGCTTGCCCAGTGGCCAGATAAATCCATGCAGCCCAATAAATTAACTGACTACATGCTTTCCAGTGAAAAACTTACTTGAAGTAACTTTACATTCAAAGTTTGTTTTCACCGTCTCTTTCAAGCTACAATGGCAATCTCTAAAAGTGAAAAAGAATCAGTTTCTTGGTCACTCACTGAGTTAAAGGTAATTCTTACCTCTGCTGTGGTGTATCCAGGGAGAGCAGACTCTTAGCAGAAAAATGTGTATGAGTTTATTACGGAATGCTTTATACATGGAGCAAGCAGCATGTCACAGGTCTGAAAGCCTATTTTCTACAAAGAAGAAATATATAGGAAATAAAGAGAAACTATAACTAATAAAACTTGCCCTTAGACTGAAATTCAGTCCTTCATCTTTGCAAGTGAAGGGCAATTCTACAAGCTCATTTCCCAGTAATATTACTTAGTGAATTATAAGATATAGGATGCTCTATGTGGATCAGTAATTTGAAGGTTAGGATGCTCACTATAACTCACTTACTGTAAGTTTCAAAAAATTATGACAGTTGATAACTTAAAGAATCTTATCCAAATAATTTATTATTTCTATGTTTGGGACTACCAAAAAAGAAAAAAAAATAAACTATATATATATATATATGAAAAGAAAACACTGGTCATAAATATATTGCTTGTACATTCTGTAAAATTGTTGTGAATTTCTAAGGCTTTTTTTTTCTTTTTAATACAATGAAGAGTTAACATTGAATGAAATCCTAGACTGAAGTCATTCAGAAAAACAGTTTGTTAGTAGCAATGTTTCAATCAAATCATGTCTGTGTTTTGAGGAAAAGCTTTGCATTCAGCTCTGATTTAACTTCGTGGTTTTCTTTGGAACTATGGCAGAATTAAGACACTAATTTGATTTACTAATTGGCAGCTCTAATTTCCCTACTGCCAGATCCTGAAAACATTCCAGAAAACATTCCAGAGGATATTGAGATGCATTCATTTTGAGACTGACACAGATCCTTCATGGCTTGGCTCTGATCCTTTTATGCTTGGTGGTAGAAATAAGTGGTTCAAGGAGATACAATATTCAAGCTTTTATGTTGTATCAGCCTCAAGCATTATCAATTCCCTCCATCTCTCCACCAGAAGAGATGTATCCATCCAGGGCATCCTTCTACATACAAAACCAAAAAAAATTCTCCTTGTTTCTTTAGTCAACTGTTCATCAACATATTATTTGCTGAACATTAAAGACAAAGTAAAAAATGTGTTGTTTTTGTTTTTTTTTTGTTTTTTTCCCCACACAGTTGAAAAGATATTTCCTTTCAACTGTTTAGATTTATATAGGAAATAATTTTAACTTCTAATAAACACATTCCTCTACTCTCTTCAAATTACTACTACCAAGAGTGATATTAAAGTTGGAGATTAGCGCAATTCACTATAAAATTTGAAGACAACTAAGAGAATATCTTTAGAAAGAGACAGCCAAACTTTCTCTATATAATGAAACATGGAGGGCTATAAAGTAATGAAATATGTGCAGCTGAAGGAAAGCTAAGAAGATGAAAGCAATATTCATAGAATCATAGAATCATAGAAACACTAGGTTGGAAAGGTCCTACAAGATCATCTAGTCCAACCGTCCTCCTATCACCATCCCTACCCACTAAGCTACTAAATCATATCCCTTAGCACCTCATCCAGACCCTTCTTGAACAGCACTAGGGACGGTGACTCCACCGGCAGGCCATTCCAGTGCCTGACCACTCTTTCAGAGAAAAAGTTTTTCCTCATATCCAATCTAAATCTACCCTGGCGCAACTTGTGGCCATTCCCTCTTGTCCTGTCAGTAGTTATCTGGGAGAAGAGGCTGACCCCCTCCTCAGCACAATCTCCCTTCAGGAAGCTGTAGAGTGCAATGAGGTCTCCCCTGAGCCTCCTCTTCTCCAGACTAA
>WBMW01004178.1:69627-120822 GCA_013396635.1 Penelope pileata
GCCAGCTCCCTCAGCACCCTAGGGTGGATCCCATCTGGTCCCATGGACTTGTGGCAGTCCAGATGGAGGAGCAGGTCTCTGACTGTCTCTGCGTGGATCACAGGGGGTGTATTCTGCGCTCCATCTCAGACTTCTAGGTCAGGGCGAAAAGTACCCTGACGATAACTGATCTGGCTATTAAAGACAGATGTAAAGAAGGCATTGAGAACCTCAGCCTTTTCCTTATCCTCAGTGGTCACATTCCCTGCCGCATCAAGTAAAGGAGAGAAATTCTCCTTAGTTCTTCTCTTACTGTTAATATATTTGTAAAAGGATTTTCTGTTTTCTTTTACTGCAGTAGCCAGTTTGAGTTCGAGCTGGGCTTTTGCCTTTCTAACTTCCTGCCTGCATATCTTGGCAACTTCTCTGTAGTCTCCCCAAGTAGCCTGTCCCTTCTTCCAGTGGACGTAGACTCTGTTATTAATATTATAGCTTAAGAAATGTAAAATTTTTTGATGTAGGAAGCATTAAATAAGTCTTGTGTATGGTGAAAAAACTTAACTAGAGAAAAGACTGGAAATGTTTACTTACACAGATTAAACCATGATGTCTGTTCTACACTTAAATAATCTAGATCATAAAAATGGTTTGTAACTAAGGAAGAAAAGGAAGATACCTAACTCAGAGATACTTCAGTCTCCTCTTGCAGATAAGCATTGTAGTCTGTAGACAAAGACTTAGATCAAACATTTTGTAAAACAAAATATCTTTTAATGAAGAGCAGATAAAATTAGTTCTGATTCTCTCAATTACCTTTCCTAATTAGTGTGTCTGTAAGATCTCAAGTTCTAAAACAAAGATATGTAGCAAAAGAAGGAGGTAAAATACTCAAGCAGAAAGAATATACAGGAATTGCACAATGATACGATCACTTGATGGTTTAGTGTGTAGTAGCTGAATGGAGGTAGGAGATTATTTTGCCAGCTGGGAAGAAACAGAAAGGAAGTTAAAAAGTATGAAAGGGTGCAGGGATGAAGGAGAGAAGAGTTAGGAGAGGAAAATTTGGATTGGAGCTTAGCTGGAAGAGCTATAAAGAGGAAAGCACTTGGATCAGAAATATAAAGAAGGCAAAGCTTTAGTAACTAAGGAATAAAAAAGCCTCAAGATACCACTAACATCTACTCTCAATAAGGTTTTCTTCTACATTTTTTTTTTAAATGACTGATGTTAATAAACCTGAAAGTCCAAAGGGAAATCTAGCCACAAATGGTGCCAGAGAGTTAGCAGTTTTCCGTCGGAAAAATGAAGATGGGAGATCTTCATTCCCAGATTCTTTTTCACTGCTGGGACGAAGTAATGCCTTTTGCATTGAACTATCATGCAAAGGTCAGAATAAACATACTTCTTTAGATTTTCTAGAAAATGAGAACGGAGAATGAACTGATGTTGTGAACTGAAAGTGAACAAAGAATGTTTTTATTTCTTTTGTTTTTTGTTACGTATTCATTAATGTGTACATATTTTCCTTCATGAAAGTGTATTATTTTCAGTGTATATTCACTTTGTTTTTGATTGTTTTTGTTCTTTTGCTTACTTTATTTCATTAGCACTGTGGAAGAGAACAAATTGCTTCAAATCAAGAAATCATTTTCTGAAGTGCAAAGCAAAACTTGGCTCACTTTGGAGCTCACTATTCATGAGCCACAAAGCCTTTACATGATACCTGCTACAGTTACTTTCCTTTTAATCATTTAGTCCATAAATACTATTTCAAAGTTTATATTTACAATGGACTCCATTCATAAATCTGTCATGGTAGGTTTTCTAAGAGTATTTCACACTAATGTTCAGAATGCTTCCAAGCTGAGTAAAAGCTGAACTGTTCATACATATCAAAGCTTTCTCCTTTACAGACAGCTTGCTATTTCTACAAGGTCAGCTCTCTATTGGACCCTCAAAGAGAAGATGGGGTAAGAAGCGTTCCCTTGGAAGTGCCAGACTACAATGAAACTTTTACATAAAGGCTGCTCTTTGCAGCCTGTTCAGAATCCATTTTAAGAATATGACGTAACTCAGTAGACTTCAGTAGGAGCTGGAACATGCCATATGTTGCAAAAGTAGTGTTTCTCTGGCATTGAGTAACGATACTTGCGAGTTAAGAGTGCACAGCAGAAGAAATTTCTGCCCTATTAAATTTCCTCTTTGCTATTTTATTGAAAAATGTAACACATTTCATGCCTCAAAAAATGTCCGTTTGACTAATTAGCTGACAGAAATTGCCACACTATGGCTATAAACTATGACTTTTGCAGGACTATGAGAAACCCTGATTTATTTGCATTCTGATCCTTTACAAGAGGTAGGGTGACAAATGTACTGAGCACAGATGAGGTAAAGAACAATCACTACATTCTGATTCTCCTTGCACATTCAATTTCTTATTTTTATTGTGTTTTTCTTTTCCTAAGAATTTTCAGACAGTTTTCTATGACTGTTTTAATGCTTTTGTCTTTTTTTTTTCTCTCTGGAATATTTTTTTTAAAGAAAAGAAGAAATGTATAGACTAAACTATTGTTTATACAAAGCAATAATTGTATAAATTGCAACTGAAAGAAGACATGCAAATGTGTCCATTAGAACTCATACTTTTTCTCATGTAATCACAGTGAAAATGCAAGACTTGTACAATGTGGCTTACCAAATGTTATTGATCTAACTTTAGAAATTTCAGTCTAGATCAAGATTTCTGCTTTTCAGCTTCTCTGTTATTAAAGAAGGATAAAGTACTTCCTTTGAACAGACTGCCTACATTGTTGTTCACAATCAGAGCTGAGAAGAACCTTGAATTAAACCAGTCTAAATATACTCAGATAAAACCCTGCAGCTTAATAAATTTTGTGGGTTTTATAAACTACAATTTCTATCATTATGGGTTTTATGTAGGTTTGATAAGAATGAGAACTTTCATAAGCTATAACTATGCTACATTATACCAAAAGAATGAGAACGTCACAGAAATATACATCTAGGAATGAACAGTGGAAATCTGTTGAATTCTGTTCCTTTACTAGGCCAGTAACATTTAACAAATGACACTAGGGCTATCCATTTCAAAGGGGAATGACTGGCTTGAGATAAACTTTTTTGTCTTTTGCCTGCTACAGTCCCCATTCCTTGAACACTTCTTGATGTTTTTGTAAAGTCTGTAATAAAACCATTTTTAGTTTGGCATGTAATAGCCTCCTGTCTCCGGTGTCAAATGAGAATCTTACAGGAGCACAAACTAGATAGTGTTCATATCAGAATACATAACACTCATATGTATTCTTTTTTTTTCCCCCAGACAAAGCTTTCTAAATTTTCCCTTTTTAAATTCTAATTCTGATGTTCTCATTTGAACAGTGATATTGGTTTTTATCTTGGATAGCAGTTATGAAAAGCAGAATCAGTTTTCTATTCCTAGCCTTAGCCTATTCTGTCCATCCTACTGCATTCTGGTCCATTCCATATCATGAAAGAACCATGAAAGAAATCTTTATAATATATATTTTTTCCTATTTTATCTTCTAAGAGCTACTACTGAATACGGGAGATAAATTAACTCAGTAATAAAGAAAAGTATCTTGGTGATGCTCTGTCTATTTGATAGACAATGGAACAGGTGGAAAGATAACCAATGACAGGAAGAAAAGTATGAATAGGAAGAATTTTTTATTAATTTTTTTTTTTAACACACTCAGCAATGTTCATGTGCTAGAGAAGAAAGAAAAATACATTTCTTCTGAAATTGGGAAGTGACAACATTCATCATGGTCTTGAGTGAGTTTTGAGTCTTAGATCTCCATGCACTGAACAGATAATAATTGTTCTTAGCTCCAGACTCAGAAGACCATATTCAATCTGAAAAATGAAGATGAGAAATCTTCATTCCCAAATGAAGATCTGCCCCCACATTCAGTATTTACACCTTTAAGTTCCATCATTCCTTTTTAAAAGCATCTCTTCCTGTTATTTTTTTTTATATTCCAAAATACTATTTATATCTCAAAATCTTCTATTTGAAATAACGTAGCTTAGACTTTAGGAAGAAAGTTTTTTTAAAAAAATCTGTTTTTAATTTAAATGTGTAAATGTGCTTGTGTGTGTACATGTGTTTTATTTACTGTGTTGAATTAAATTGGCATTATCAGAACAGTTAGAGAAGGGAGAGATCTATTCTGTTGAAGCCCTCTTCCCTAAAGGGCGATATATTGTCCCTCACAGTGTAGGTCAGACAGAAACTTATTAAATTTCATCTGAACAAAAACACTCTTACAGATTTTATCATACAAAAAGCCATTCCTGCCTTTTGTAGATATCATTTTGGTTGAGTCTTAACACCCAGTCATCTGTGATTGTAATGAATAAACTCTCTGTAGATGATTTTACATAGAAGGAGAATGCAAGAGATTTTGTTATTCAAAGTAGTGCATTAATGTTCCTGGAGCTATTTGAATGTTTTGATGATAGACAGCCTTTAAACTCTACATGTTTTTTCATTGATTCCAATGCCTTTGTATGACAGGCAAGGATTTTCCACAGCCATTGACAGATGTGTGTCAGATATGTGCCCTTGAAGCCCACAAAGCCAACCGTATCCTGGGCTGCATCGAAAGAAGCGTGGCCAGCAGGGCGAGGGAGGTGATCCTGCCCCTCTGCTCTGCTCTGATGAGATCTCAGCTGGAGAATTGCATCCAGATGTGGAGTCCTCAGCACAGGAGAGACATGGACCTGTTGGAGTACATCCAAAGGAGGGCCACAGAAATGACCCAAGGGATGGAACACTTTCCCTACAAGGAAAGGCTGAGAGCTGGGGCTGCTTAGCCTGGAGAAGGCTCCGGGGAGACCTGATAGTGGCCCTTCAGTATCTAATGGGGGGCTACAAGAAAGACGGTGACAGACTCTTTAGCAGCATCTGTGGCGATAGGACAAGGGGAAATGATTTCATACTAAAAAAGAGGAGATTTACATTGGATATAAGGAACAAGTTTTTTACGGTAAGTGTGATGAAGCACCGGAACAGGTTGCCCAGAGACATGGTGGAGGCCCCGTCCGTGAAGGCATTCCAAGTCAGGCTGGACCAAGCTCTGAGCAACCTGATCTAGCTGTAGGTGTCCCTGTTCATTGCAGGGGAGGTGGACCAGATGACCTTTACAGGTCCCTTCCAACTCTAAGGATTCTGTGGTTCTGTGACTCTATGATTCTGTATTTTCAAGAGCAATATGCACAGTTGTATTTTCTATAGCTTCACCATAACCACTACGTGTCCATTTTTTTCTCTATCTAAACTTCTGCAATAGTCTTGACTCAACAAAGCATGTAAGTGCATGCTCCATTTTAAACAGGAGATTTAAGCTTTCTGCTAGTCCTGGAGAAGAGAACTGAATTTTCTGATTCACCTTCTTCAGATAGAAGACAAATACTCTGCTGACAGGTCTCCTTGTTTGTTTGTTTTTAAATGATATCTGGATTTGTCATATGACAAATTTTAAAGAAAGGATACATCAAAATGTAATAGTACATTTTACCTTTAAAATGTAAATATGCTATGCACATAAAATGGCTATATCTTGCATGTTTAGGAACTTATTTGCCAAGCAATGATTTGCCTAAAATAAAACACATGCTGTTATATTGTGCTCCATATAAGTTTTCAACCAAGAATTTCAAAGTGTCAAACTGCAGTTTAGAGTATGACACTACTCTTGCTTAATCTACTAAGAGTTTCACTCAGGCAAATGCAAAACTATTCTCCTGAGACCAATATTCTACTTAAATCCAGGCTCCCTTATGAAAGCAAATGATGAAAGAGCTACAGTTTCCTTCAACACTGCAATAAAGTGATCAGATGTAAATTAATGGTTAATTGTTCCTAAATTAAGCAGTATTTCAAAATTATTTTTCTAACTTCTCATACAAATGTATTTATTTTTTTTCTCCTACCCCTTAGAAAGTGAATTTTGAAAACAGAATGAGCATTCCACTTTGTTCTGAGTTCTGATTTGCATTCTGTCCTGATTAAGACAGATCTTCTACGGGACTTTTCCCTCACTGGCTTTCCTCATCCATCATTAGCTGTAGAAAATGTGGAAGCAAATTCTAACTCAAATACCACAGTCATTAATCACAAGGGATGTTTTAATTGGACACATATTTTGACACCTCAAGAAATAGATGGATTAGCCAAATATCAAAATTATGATTGAGAAATACAGATCAAGTGCTCTTTAGACAAATAATCTCTAGATTTCACGCACTGAAATGCACTTCATTAGAATTATTTTCAGCTTACATTCCTGCAAATGAAATATAAGACTAATGGAAAGTGACTATACTCTTAACAGAAACTTAAAGATCTGTGAGAAAAATGGCAAGTGAAAACATTCAATAAGTTTATGAGGTTTTTTTCTAAAAATTTTACTGAAGAGTTTTAGAAAATATTTTTTATTAAAAGTTATGATGATGAATTCAGAGACCAAATACAGTCATTAAAATGTAAAGGGAGAATTTCAATGATCCTGTCCGTGTAAATCAGAGTGTAACCTTGAGTCACTGCTGGTGTCTCAAAAATTTTTAAGGATGCCAAACCCCACAGCTGTTTTTACAAAAGATATTTGTCTTTTTTCTAAACTGAAGGGGTAACTGAAGAATTAATTGGCTATTACCTTTGCCATCACATATCTTGCACTGAATTGGCTGTGAATTGTTTTGACAAAAATGTCCATGATAAGAACAATGTTTATTTTCCACTCCATTTCCTTTGCTCCATTTACTTATTTTTTAATTGATTTATAGGTTTCTCATCTGAACTTATAGCAAAGACATAGGTCATTTTATATCTTATTTTATAACTATATAACAATATAGTTAATATTGTGCAATAAAATATTCTAAACTGAGGCAAACCTTCTGTATTTCTGTTTCACTTGGATCATCTGTTGTCTCTTGGGAGCCTGGTAATAAAACAACTTAAACATTACAGTGACCTATATGTATCATTGCTAGATATGATGCATTAATTTTAACTTAAACTGTAACAAATCCCTTAGCTTACTTATTTGTGATAATCTTGATATTTGCCAATAAGCTTCAGCTGGAAAGGATGGACTCTCTGCCTTAACTGAGAGTCTGGAGCCATGTCCTTCATAATTTATATTCCAATAGCGTTTGTAATTTCACATCAGGCTCTGAACTTCATGCGTTGGAGTGCACAAATCCATTAGGAGATATGGGCTGCATCCAAGCAGTTTAGCCTTTAAATTAAGAGCTAGTAGAAGAAAATTAAAGAAACAAAGCCTAGTTAGGAGCATAAGAATTATATTAAAATATTAAAGAGTGGCAGATTTTTCAAGTTTAAAAGGCTGGATTAAGTCTCTATGACAGTTCTGAGGTGCTTCAGAAATCAAAGATACTGGCTCAGTAGGTGGCACTATTCCCTCAAAACCAATGCAAAGCTTTTTCTTGGACAGGTATTTTAGACAATGAGGTAGTTTTCTGCTGATGGACTTCAAAAATCTGTATCTAACCACTTTGATCATTAAAGATATTGTGCATTAAGGAAAACACAGATAATTATACCTTATCATGCAGGTAGCGAAACAGGGAAAGAATACTGTATAATTTTGGTCATTTTGTACATAAGGTATTCTTTCTAATTCTTCGTCCTTAATTTTTCTGTGTTCCTGTGCCTCAGTGGGTTGTTTTGATTAAATAGACAAATTTAGTGCAGAATACAAAATCTCTTTATTTTTACTGAAATCAACACTCCATTCTTTAATTAACAAGATTAAAAATATATGTAAAATAAAGTTCCTTACAAGGTCATACCCCAAAAAAATCATTTAGGAAAAATTTAAATAGCCTAGTAGGATTTTGAAAAAGAATAATTTGTGTAACAGAATTTGTTAAAACATATCAATACAAGATAATCTCATACATTGCTAAAAATGTAATATTAAAAAGCTTAATATTCACAAAGGTCTTCTAAAAATTAGTTATCTAAGTAAATATTTATATCTGGTGTGTTTGTACTTGAATGAGTCACTGACAGATTCCAATTGTTACAACAGCGTAGGTGTCACTTAAAGTTCTCTCAGGTATCTGGATTCAGTATCAGAGTTTGATTTACAAACTAAACAGTTGGAAGCAGAGTGCTTTGCAGTAACACTGTACAGTAGTATTCCATGGAGTAACATGTCTAACAAGATCTTCTTAGACTTCACAGTGTACAGTGCAGCATAAATTTAAGAGAAATGTTCATACTATAGTCTATGACTTTATAGGTTCCCTCAGAACCTACAAAAATTTCAAAAATGTACCTATTTTAATTTGTAATTGATCTCTCAGGCTAAGATTCAATGCATGCAACAAAGCTTCACATGAATAGAACTGTGAAAGACTCAATTTATTTTGGAAAAGTAATGCTTAAGTAAACTAAGTAGGTGATTTCAATAGTTCAAAATTCTTCTGTAAGTTTACAAATGATTCAGAAAAGATTTCCCAGAAAATGTTTTCTACCTGTTTTTATAGACTAGAATATCCACTGAATAGAATATTTTACTGACTGGAATATCATCAATCTTTTCAGAACAGATTAAAATTCTTAATTTGTGAGGATATTTTTCTGAAGTGAAATTAGGAAAATAAAGTCATGTGATATAATAGCAACAATATTGAAATGCCTGATCCCCTAATTGCAGTTGTTTATTTTTCCATTTTGTAATCCAAGCATTCAGGCACTTTACATGCAGATTTTGCTTGTAAAATAATCCATCACATGTGTAACCTATCACACAGAAAGTGAATGAAGCTTTATGGTAACTTTGAGGTCCTTTTATGACATAGAGAAAAGACCACAACTACCCTGGCGTTACAGATTGTTAACAGTTGCCATTTGAATTCATCTTAATGGATAACACCCAATAATTCTTTTGCTTTCCACTGTGCCTGCAATCTGATATCTGTAAGAAATCTTAAATCTAAGAGTCAGCTTAAAATCTTCACTAAAACACTAAAGAGAATGAATAATAAAGCATCTAATGTTTCTAAAAGCCATATGCCCTTATTTTAAATGTCCTAAAGTTCATGCTGTCCCCAGTTTACAATAACATTAACCGCCTGAGCTCAACTTTGGCTTAACTGTATAAGGAAAGCAAAACATGAATTTTCAAACACTAACTAGGATGATGGTGATTACTTCAGTAGTGGTTTCAGCTTCAAATCTCAGCAAACTGTGGCATGTTTTCACACATATTGAGTCTATTAAACTCAAGGCTATTTATTTTGTTGTAATAGCAAACTCAATCTAAGGATGGACGAATCTTCAGATATGGCACAACTTCTTCCTCTTCCAAGCTTAATGCTTGTTAAAAAAATGCAATACAGAAATCAGACAAATCAAACTTAAAAATTGTAATGAATTCTTACATTTGGTATTAGTTTTCTTAACCTCAGGAAGCTTTGTGAAAAAAAATCTTTTCACGATTAAAGGAAAAATTGCCATCAGTAATTATCTTTTAAATACAGAAGAAACTACTCTTCTCACAGATCAGAAGGACATAGCGTCCTTAGCAATGCACACTAAATCTATAAAACATGTGACATTGGTCTAGATTGAAGTCCACAGAAAAACTTCAGAAAATGTAGCAAAATTGAATAACATATATCAGTCAAAAGTGTATGTTTTAGCCGAAGGATATTCTGTCAATTTTTTTACACTCATCTTGTGTTTAGTTATTGTGGTCACTTAGCATTCAATAGATTATTATGTTTCATAAATTTTCTTTAATTTTACGCATATCTCTGGTTATCTCTGTGATAAGTTATTCTTTCTTACGCTTTTACTGCTACTTCCTACATCTCATCATAATGTTTGTTGACTTTTTCTCAAAGTGTTTAAATAATTATAATCACACAGCAATGAGCTTGCTATGATCACTGATGTATTTCTTTTTTTTCCAGAGTTCACTGAGAAGGTTCTATACTTACTTACTGACCTATAAGTCAGTCAGTCTATACTGACTTAGTGAATTTCTTCTCTTTCAGTTAAAGCCATGCCCCTGTCCTATCACTCTCCACCCGTGTAAAAAGTTGGTCTTCCTCCTGCTTATAAGCTCCTCTCAAGTACTGGGAGGCCGCCATGCCTCCAGACCCTTCTCTTCTCCAAGCTGAACAAGCTCAGCTCCCTCAGCCTTTCCTCATAAGAGAGATGCTGCAGCCCTCTGGTTATCTTCTTGGCCCTGCTCTGGACAAGCTCCAACAGCCCCATGCCTTTCTTGTGCTGGGGGCCCCAGGCCTGGACACAGTAATATGTGTGGGACCTCACGAGGGCAGAGCAGAGGGGGACAACAACCTCCCTTGGACTTCTGTTCATGCTGTTTCTGATGCAGCCCGGGATACGATTGGCTTTCTGGTCTGCAAACACACACTGCTGGCTCTTGTCCAGATTCTTGTCCACCACGCCTCCAAATCCTTCTCCATAGGGCTGATCTCAAGGAATTCTTCTCCCGGTCTGTATATATACCTGGGATTGCCCTGATCCAAGTACAACATCTTTTACTTGGCCTTATTGAACACCATTATATTTCTGTGGGCCCAGTTTTCAAGCTTGTCCCGGTACCTCTAGATGGCATCTCTTCCTTCTACAGCATCTATTGTATCCCTTCCTTCACAGGCTGTTCAGAAAGGTTGAGCAGTCTCCTTCTTTGGAGATATTCAAGATCTGTCTGGATGCCTACCTGTGTGACCTACTGAAGGGTACCTGCTTTAGCAGAATTGGACTCTATGATCTCTAGAGGTCCTTTCCAACCCCTGCAATTCTGTGATTCTATGACTCTGTTATTCACTAAGAAGCATAGTGCTGTTGATACTATAGGATCTATCATCCTCAAACTTGCTGAGGGTACATCAGTCCTATTGTCCATGTCATTGATAAAAATGTTGAAGAACACCAGTCCCAAGGCAGACCCCTAATGGGCACCACTTGTGACTGGCGTCCATCTGGACATAGATCCATTGACCACAATCCTCTGACTGTGACCATCCAACCAATTCTTTATTCACCAAATAGTCCAGTCTTCAAATCCATATTTCTTCAATTTAGAGACAAGAATGTGGTCCAGGTAGACAACATCAGTTGCCCTTCCTTTGTCCACCAATGCTGACATGCCATTGTAGAAGGCCATCAGATTGGTCAGATATGATCTGCCCTTGGTAAAGCTGTACTGGCTGTCTTGAATAACCTCATCATTGATGTGCCTTGACATCTCACTCAGGAGGATCTGCTCTGTCATCTACCCAGGCACAGATGTGAGGCTCATCAGCCTGTAGTTTCCTGGGTCTTTCTTTTTCCCTTTCTTAAAAATGGGAGCGATGTTTCTCTTCTTCTAGTCACTGGGGATTTTGCCTGACAATCATGACTTTTCAAATATGATGGAGAGTAATAATGCTGGATATGACTGCATTTTGCCACAACTGTTTTTATAAAACAGCATGACACTTATAATTTTGCCATACTGTAATAGCTTTGTCCAAAATGTTTCATTCTGGAGTCTAATTTGTGCTAAGCCTTAGTTTGTGTTTGGATTCCAGAGTGTTTCAGATGTGTACTATTTTGATCATATACCACATTGTATTCGTTCTTTATATTAAAACTTGAGTGTTTTCATCCTTTGCACTAAGAACCTGGCAGAGAGCTATACTTCATATAAGCTTTGAAATATTCCGTACTATTTGGGCATGCTTGAGTTCCTCATAGTTTGGGGAATCACTTGAGATTAGTCGGTAGATGCATTGAACAGAGTGACAGAGAGACATCGAGATCCCAGTGATTAGACTTGAAATGATAGATTCTGCTTGGGGAAGCCTTATCCAGGAAATGTTACATAGGTAATGCCTTTATGTAGGTAAAGATGATCAAAGTTTTCTTAAAAAAAAAAAAGTGATAACAATAGAGAAAAGAAACTCATGGTTCTCCAAATCAAGCCAAATTCTGAAAATATAAATATTTATGTCCAGGAAGATAAGATGTGAAAAGCAAAATGGAGTAAAGGAATATTTTAGGAAGTAAACATTTCCTTTGTACTATATATCCAAATCTTGTGGGAACTTTTTTCTCTGTGAAAGATGGATTTTTCCTCATGTGGTGATTTAGAAATCTACAGTATAGAAAAATTGTCAACATCAACTTAAGGTATATAACATCTTGCAAACAAACCCTTTTGTTGTTGCACCCATTCTATTCCAGAGTACCTACAGGAATGAGTCAGCTCTTAGGGGAAATGAGGGATGCTTTTTTTAGCTTCTTGACTATAAAGAAGTAAAAGTTACTACTCCTTATCTTGCTCCTGGATATTTAGCTTCTGTGACATCCCTCTCAAAATTCATTCAGATCCTTCTGGGAAAACAGACAGCCCTATAAACAAAAGCTCTACTGTCACAAAGGCACTCAGGAATTGAGTTAACTGTTTTCTGGATATCTGGCCTTGGAAGAGGAGAGAACTGGATTTACTCTAATTTTCACTTTTGAAAAAGCACCTTGAAGTAGAGTGCGGGGTCAAAAAATGCATAGTGGAGAACAGTTGGTTGAAACTTCAATTCACTCACATTAAGTGACTCTGTACATCTGAAGAGGAAACTACCTGATATTTTAAGAAAGTATAACAAAAACTAGTTGTTTTTTTATGTCATTTCACGACATTAAATTAATTTTACATGAGATTCCAGAGCTTCCTGAATACAAATATGGTCTCACCATTTTACTTTTTTGCAGATTCTTTTGAATTTCATTGCTTAATAATTATTCTGAGATTTCTACATCAAAATAGCAATAGTTTTGTTTGTATTCCTCACTGGCAGGATGGAATTCCATGTTATCTCATCATGTGCTTGGATAATCTTTCATTATTACAAAATCTCTTCAACAAATGAACCAGGAAATAAATATGTATATATTTAATTTGTTTTAGATTAAACTAAATTTTAGATATTATATTGTTTATAGCTAGCATATAAACAGGTATGAAGTATTGTCCTTAATAAAACACAATGGTTCACATCTAATTGAAAATACATGAGAATTAGCTTGCATACTGTGAATACTATCTTGTATGAAAAAGACCATTTCCCCATTGCAAACATAGAGTTAGTATGTTATGAGAGGGAGACATAAATTTTTCTACTTGATAAATTAGTTCATCCAGCTCTGATTCTTAACCAAGATTACCATTTACTTTTCATGCATTTTCAAAGTGTATCTTTTCCTTGACATGCACTTGAGATTTTAAGTAGAAGGATTCTTATTTTTTCCAGTTTTTATGCATGGATTATAAGAACTGGTATTCTGATAGATTGCAAAGCACGGATATACAACCAGCCTCAGAAACATTGTTGACATTGATAAAAAATCAGGAGGAAAATGCTTCAGTTGAAAACAAATGTCTCATTTTATGATTGAGGATAAAAGTCTTTGCTAAAGTATATGTAAGTTATACACTAACTGTTAGAAATACCAAGTGTAATTCCATATGCTGTGCTTTATAAATTTTAGGCAAGCTACCCTTCTATAGCAGAAAGTGGAAACTCTCTTAGAATAAAATGCGCTATGAATGGAGTCTAGTGTTGGAAGCCAGTTCAAAGAAACTTTATCTAAGCAAACTGGAATGGGAGATTTCCTTGTAGTTTTGCAATAATTATTAGGCATATCTCAGTCTGCTCAGGAAAATCTGTAGTACCTTTGAAATGAAGTAAGACAAATATCAGACTCCTCCACTTGGAAAAGCTTAATAGTATGAATTTTTTTTTTTGTATCCTTAACCTTTCTCTAAAACTTCTTAGCACATTAATTATTCTTTTCCTGTAGGCAGAGACTTTGAATATTCCTAAATTCAAATGCTCTTGTTGCAAATGGGTAAAGAGGAGAAAAATTGAGCTGATCTATTACAAATCACAACTGAATTTATGTGTGAGTTCTATTTATTACCCTTATACAATAATTAATATTAAAGTGCTCAATAAGAATTAGAAAATTGTAAAAATAGCCTTGTAAGTAAAAGAAATAAAAAATAATAATAAAAAATCACTGGTAATACTTCCGTTTCCCCACTGTGGTGAGGAGAGAATGGAAATGATTTATCCAGTTCCATGCTGAAGGAAATGGCAAAGGTGTATTTAGGAGCACTTAAACTGATTACGCACTTCATCAACATGCAGAATGACCTAAAACCTAAGAACTTGTAGTGTAGCCAGCAGGAGCAGGGAGGTGATCATCCCCCTGTACTCAGCTCTGGTGCGGCCGCACCTCGAGTACTGTGTTCAGTTTTGGGCCCCTCACTACAAGAAAGACATTGAGGCCCTGGAACGTGTCCAGAGAAGGGCAACAAAACTGGTGAGGGGTCTGGAGCACAAGTCTTATGAGGAGCAGCTGAGGGAGCTGGGATTGCTTAGTCTGGAGAAGAGGAGGCTCAGGGGAGACCTCATCGCACTCTACAACTTCCTGAAGGGAGGTTGTGATGAGGAGGGGGGTCGACCTCTTCTCCCAAATAACTGATTACAGAACAAGAGGGAATGGCCATAAGTTGCACCAGGGTAAATTTAGATTAGATATAAGGGAAAACTTTTTCTCTGAAAGAGTGGTCAGGCACTGGAATGGCCTGCCTAGGGAGGTGGTGGAGTCACCGTCCCTGGCAATGTTCAAGAAGTGTCTGGATGAGGTGCTAAGGGATATGATTTAGTAGCTTAGTGGGTAGGGATGGTGATAGGAGGATGGTTGGACTAGATGATCTTGTAGGTCCTTTCCAACCTTGTATTTCTATGATTCTATGATTCTAACTTATTTGACCACTATCAGCCTCTCAGATCTTTGTATGATCCACAAAATGTATGGCGTCGTTTGGAGTACCTGCACATTTCTTCTAGAATGACTAGAAACAAACTACAGAATTTCAAAAGAGGCTTTCTAATTTTATTACCTGATCAAAGAATATCAATGAGACCAGAGCTGTTTATTTAATGGATGCAAAAATGACTGCTAACCAAGAGGTAAGAAAAAAGAAATGAACACTTCCATCCAACCTGAACTGCAGGATTTCAGAGCTACATTTTGTGTCAGTTGGTAAATTCAAACACTTAAGAACATTGTGAAATGTGTTTTTAAGGAGTTGTTTCCTAGGCTAAGACTATGGCAACAGTTAAACTGATTTCAGGAATTCTCGTATTTTAACTCAAATGCAGCAAGGACTTGCAAGAAAAAATGATGCTTCAGTACCATATATTAGTAAATAAAGCTTCCAGGATAAATTAACGGGACTCATCTCACCTGGCTGTGAATGCCTGTAGATGAACAAATGAAGTCTAAGTCTCCTTTTACAGTCTAGAGGGAAATAAGTATCTTGCAGGCTTTTTCTATTATGTAAGATCAGAAGAATTCCCCTTCTCAAGCTGTCTTTTTTCTCTCAATTGACCACAAATATATGCATAACCGCTATTTTAGACTGAGGGATGTAACTGTTGTATGCTCAAGCTGAGTCTGTGACAAGTGAAACATTTACTAAAAGTGCCCATACATTTTTTCCATAAATTCCTTTCTTCCTGAATAAAACTGTACTGACTCTGACAGTCACCCAGAAAGTGTTATTAATAAACCCCTTTTAAACCTGCAATAGAGTCATGAAAGAATGATTAACACCTGAAATATTTTATAAACAGACCTTTAGAAGCTCTTTTTCTGTAGTCTTCAGATATCAGGGACTTTCAAAACTATATTTCATTGGAGGAGTGTCTGCAGAGTACTTTCGTAGGAAGATGGGATTCCTTTCTGGGATGAAGAGATAAGCTTTAGTAACCTTGACTGTTCTCCAAACCTTTTCTATAGGATTTGGATTAATCTAGATTAATAGTCCCATCATGTGATGAATTAATACAAGCATGAATGGACTTGGCATGGACTTTTAATATATTGTTTTATTTATGGAAAAAAAATTCTTGTGATAGCTTTACAAACTATTTTTGTAATAGAAGACATCAGAAACTCTATCAGAAACGCCCGGAAGGCCAACCGGATCCTGGGCTGCATCAAGAGAAGCATGGCCAGCAGGTTGAGGGAGGTGATTCTGCCCCTCTACTCTGCTCTCATGAGACCTCACCTGGAGTATTGTGTCCAGCTCTGGGGCCCCCAACACAAGAAGGATGTGGAGCTGTTGGCGTGGGTCCGGAGGAGGGCCACGAAGATGCTCAGAGGGCTAGAGCACCTCCCCTACGAGGACAGGCTGAGAGAGTTAGGACTCTTCAGCCTGGAGAAGAGAAGGCTGTGGAGGGACCTGATAGCAGCCTTCCAGTACCTGAAGGGGGCCTACAGGAAAGCTAGGGAGGGGCTTTTTACAAGGATACGTAATGACAGGACAAGGAGTAAAGGTTATAAACTGAAAGAGGGTAGATTTAGACTAGATATAAGGAAGAAATCCTTGACTGTGAGGGTGGTGAGACACTGGAACAGGTTGCCCAGAGAAGTTGTGGATGCCCCCTCCCTGGAAGTNTGTCTCTGGCAAGATAGCAAATAGTTATAAAAGAATCTGTGTGAGCTCAATAAATCGGCATTCACTTGATCATATTGATCGTATAGTGTTTGTTCGAGCCTTCGCGTCGCAACAGGAACAAGGTGATCTCTAAGGTCCCTTCCAACCTGAACCACTCTATGACTCTATGATTCTGTCTTAACTTCTAAAATGTGTTGTATTTTCTATTTGTAAAACACATTTTGCATGGTAACAGCTGGCAGAACTCTTCAGAAGTCAGTCATACCAATTCACTTCTGCATAGAGGTTGGCCTTGCAGTCCTAAGAAAAACTCTGTAAATCACAATGAATAAAAATATACTGTTTGGCATGATAGTGCTGTGCAATCTTAGTAATTACATTGTCTTCATTATAGATGTTCTTGCTCCTAGAATTTAATACCAGCTCCGGTTTACTCTCTTGGGTTATTCAGATCTTTCTAATGTAATGTAGCACAGAACAAATGTGCACACACATCTTATGGTATATAAAAGACATTTTATTAAGTTGCATAATATTTGTAGGCAAACAAGCTAGTCTCTTTAAAAGCCTTGTACCTGATAATTCACATAGTCAGCACACATTCAACATCTGCTACTATAAATATTTAATACCTCATCCATACAGAGTTTGGATCTCATTATTCCTAAAGGAAGTTAAAAGCAGAAAAATAGAAAACTGCTTAAGTGCAGAAAATAAAAGCATGTGGGTTTTACAAACAACAGATCTTTGCTTGTGAGCTTAATACAGTCAGGTCTCCATTAGACCAGTTGGAGTTACAAAGCCAAAGTAATCCTTATGTAGAATTCTTATGGAGAAGACTAAAATTCCATGAAGTTTTCCTTTTAATGTATTCCCTTGAGGTTTTTCTCCAGTGAAGAAAAGGACTCAATTTTTCTATTTGAAGCTTCCAGAACACTTACCTCCAGAGGCTGATTGACAATATGATAACAGATGCATTCTGCAGCAATTTCATTAACATCACTTTGTATGACAGATGAAATACAGGAATCAAGAAAGTGAGGTAAATGTTTCCTCCCAGGACGGATATTTCCATTTCTCCTGGGCTCACTGCTCGAGCCTTTCTAGGTCACTCTGGATAGCGTCTTGTCTCTCAGGCTTGTCAGCTACACCACATAGCTTGGCATCATCTGCAGACTTTCTGAGGGTGCACACAATCTCACTGTCAGTGTCACTGATGAAGATATGGAGGACTAGTAGTCCCAGCACTGACCCCTGAGGAGCACTACTGCACCACTCGTCACTGATCTTCCCCACAATGAGTGATTGACCACCACTCACTGGGTTCGACCCTGCAGCCAGTTCTTCATCCATCAAATAGTTCACCCATCAAATCCGTATCTTTCCAGTTTGGAGCGAAGGATGTTGTGGGGGAATGTGTCAAAGGCTTTGCTGAAATCAAGATAGATGACATCAATGGCTCTTTTGTCCATTGATGCAGTTACACCGTCATAGAAGGCCACGAGGCTGGTCAGGCAGGACTTGCCCTTGGTGAAGCCATGCTGGTTGTCTTGTATCACCTCCCTCTCTTCCATGTGCCTTAGCATAGTTTCCAGGAGGATCTGCTCCATGATCTTTCCCAGCACAGAGGTGAGGCTGGCAGTTCGATAGTTCCCTGGGTCATCTTTTCTACTCTTCTTAAAAATGGGAGTGATATTGCCTCTTTTCCAGTTACCAAGGACTTCACTCGTCTGCCGTGACTTTTCAAATATCATTGAGAGTGGCTTGGCGACTGCAAATCAGTTCCCTCAGAACTCTGGTATGTATCTCGTTGGGACCCATAGACTTGTGGATGTTCATGGCCAAGAACCTGAGAACTTTGCAGACCTTGCAGAACACTCTTGCTCAGTAGAAACTATTGCAATGGAAAGTCTGATTACATAATAAAACCAATAACAGGTAGGTCAGATTCCTCATTCCAAAATCAGTTTCAAATCATCTTCCCCTTCTGAGAAGTTTTTGCAAGCCAAGAAGGCTACAGCGATGACAGTCTGCATTTTAAATATCCCTGGGCTCCGTGTAGCACATCTGTTGTTGAAGATTAGTGTCGGCAGTTTATCAGCGATTCACCAAAATATGAAATACAATAACACGTACGTATAAGGACAATTAGATTTGTTTCAAACCTGTTTTTATCTATACTTCTATTGCTATCTCCTTAAAAGTTAGTGTTGTTCTATGTTGTTCCATGTTTCTATTTTATCAGATTCTTAGTTTCTTGCTTTAAACAGTAAATAGTAAATAGTCTGACATTCTGAAACAGAGTTTGATCAGGACATGTTGACTAGGGATCTCTGAAAGAAAAAAAAATCAGCACAAATTCTCTCTTTCTTTCACCCAAAATGCAGAAAACTGATATCATCAGCTAGTATGTCAGCAAAATTCTGCTGAATTCATTAGAACTCTGTTGATTCACATCCGTAAACTACCTGCATAGTCGTGTTGTCACATGTGATAGCTATATTACTTTCTCATGATTCCTTATTAGATGAATAGAAATGGCTTTCTAGTTCCACAAAAATGTTAGTGCATTCAGAAATGTCCCATTCCATGTTAAAGCAAGCCGAAGACTAGACTTGTCCATATAATATCGTTATGTTGTATGCTTTGTATAAAAGTGACAAATGAAACTGATTTTTGTGGCATTTTGAGACAATGGTTACAATTTTTTTAGCTGAACAAAATTGTTCAACTTGTTGAAGAACAAATTATTTTGTTCAGTTCTAAGTTATTTAAAATAAAATTAAATGAAAGCCAAGAGAGTACTTTCTTAAGACATCAGAGGGTTTACATTCCCTGTCCAACTCTATCAGACAGAGTGACAAGTAGGACCCACGTGCTTCAGATTTTCACTTACTCCTTGAACATTACTTAACAGAGAGCAGAGGACCTAGACTTTATCCCACACTCCAAGTCAGATCGAGACACCGTATGAATGCTGGATTCCTACATCTATGGAGTTCCCTAAACACCAGACTCCATGGCTCTCAAGAAGCTGACGATATTTGTTATAGAATATGTAAAATAATTTGAGATCATTCAGATATATCTTGCAATCTTTACTTTTCCAACTATTTGTGCTATGTAACAAACATCTACAAAAGAGAAGGGAATAGTTCAACAAGTAACTTGCTTGTGATAGAGAAGTTCAGGTTTAAGTCATTCCTGCCATGCTGTTCTCATTTTTATACAAGGGGGAATAGCTCTGTTTTAGAGTCCTTTAAAATAAACACTTCATTAAGTGAGTCTGAGCAATAATCACCATCTTAGACTTTATTGGATAAACACACTCATCTACTAACGCTTCCACAATTTGGAAGAAGTGTTCTTTGCAACATTGATACACACAGATAAAATCAGAATATGAACATCAATACAATTCCAGCTCTACCAGACTACTTCAAAATCCTCTGTTATTTCCGATATATTGTGTTAAATAAAGTCTTGCGCAGCTGGAAATGCTTCTGGAAGGTCTTGTGCACTAGAAAATAAGTGGCCAGCCCATGCTTTTTCCAGTAACAAAGTAATTTCCAGACTAGGCTGGCAAGCTTTCTCATCCCGACTGCTACCAATAAAGGAGCAATAATCCTCATGCCTGTGTTCCAAAAATGTAGAGTAAACTTCCTAGAAAATTTCAAAAATCAATGATTTTTATGTTAACTACAAGCCATTCCAGCATTGTCTCTTGAAATGATCATACCCATCAGCAATAGATCCCAGGAATGTTATTATTCTTTGTCACTGAATATTTACAGTGCAAATCAGCTCTCTGAGGTCAATGAAATTCATCAAATGAAGAAAAATAATATTCTCTTTTTCTAAAACTGGTTAATGAAATTGGATTACCTGTTCAACATAATTTTAGATTACTAAAGAAAGCTAAATAGAAGAAATAAGTTCTTGTGCTGAAGCATGCAAATTAGTGGGGAAAAAAGAACTACATTCCCCATTTCCTGTTGTTCCGTAACTGATATGCTGATATTTCTTAAACTACTACAAAATTGTTGCATAATGCAGTGCTGAGAACAAAGGGAATTAAAACACACTGCAGCCTGGTTTGAAGTCCATGGCAACAAAACATGCAAGCTGACACACCAAGACTGGCAGCAAATGCACAGCTTTCTGCTATGTGTATAAAAGAAGATGAAAGTTTAAATTTTTTAGAGAATTCTTTATTTTACTCTACATAAGCAGACTTGCTGCTTTCCTTTGTCCATGTTTTGACAATATTTTGATTGAATTCTCAGTTGTCACAGCTATTCCTTTCCCTCAAAGCAATTTCATCAATGTGTGGTGAGATATCTTGGCATTTTCTCTTATGAAAGAAGGATGACTTGACAGTCGGAATAACTTTGTGAACTGGTTTAGTATTGGTAGAATTGAAAATTCATTGCTTGAAAAAAGATGAGATTCCTCAAAATAATTTGGGAAAGGTTTTGTCTCTGAATCATTTGTCTTCTCATTTAAAGACAACTATATTTAAGGCACAACATGACAAGAATATTTTCAGTGTTATAAAGATAGGAAGCATATATAAGCTAATGCTGCATGAAGAATGAAAAACTGTTTGCTTTGTAACTGGGAACAGATTCATATTATGCAATTTTAGCTTTTAAATTCTGAGCAAGTTGTTTCTGTTTTCAGAAGAGTCAGCAGAGTAAAAGATGGCACCACTGGGAGTGATTCAGCGTCCGTATATTGTAATACTTATTTTAGAAATCTCTTGTTTTCAGCAAGTAAAGCTTGATGTTTTGGCTGATTTACACATACTTTGTATTTTTAACAACCATTATCCTCAACAAATGCTTGTAGAAAAACTGATTTATAGAAGAGTTATGATGAGTCAAGGAACCTGAAATAATGGTGTTTAGCATTGGTTAGTAAATATTTTCTAGCGATACATCAGCTTTTTATAATAATTGTATGTATATTCTTAAAGTGATTTTCTAACATTATTACTAAAATTTTCGTATTATACATTAGTTGATTTTGATATTTAAATTCATTGTTAGTATATGGAACACAAAATTTTGAGAATTTGCTCAATTAATCAGAAGCTGGAGGTCTGATGCCATGCTGTTGTGTGTGACTTTTCACACCTATCACCTGTTATATGTTCTGCAGAACACAGAAGTCTTACATTGATAGGAAATGAGACAGTTGCCACATTCTAATCTATTCTAACTGCTGCAGAAATTTGGAAATAATACTCAATTCTATTTGATTTGCCTAATATTTTGATCTCTCACTCCATCTTCATCTGTGTAAAATTCAAAGAAACATTGTTTAATGTATATTATAGATTTTTCTTGGTAATGTCCTTCAGATTGAGCTTTGGGAAATTGTGTTACCTCATGATATGTTGCAAAATCTTAAATTTGAAGAACTCTTTGGATGTATGATGTTCTAATGTTATAAGGATAGAAATAGTAATGTCTTTTATGCCATCTTACTGTGTTTTCTTTATTATGTGATGATTAACAAGTGTGCTTAGAGGAATTTGCTGATATCAATAGATGCTGTTCTTTTGAATTCTGATGTGACTAGAACAAATGAATTTGAATTGTGAAAGCAATAACTAATTATAACAGAACTGATAGTTCTATGACTTGAAAATAATCATACAATTTCAAGCTTTGAGGTAGTAATGCAAAAGTTGATTACAGCTGCTCAATAATATTTTCACCTCTCTGTTATTTACGCCACAAGAATAGTGGGATTGCGAAAAGTATGAGGGTTGCTCTGAAAGTTATTATTTTATTATGTTGGCCCACAAACTCAGAGGTGGATGTTGGTGGTATGGCAGGAAACACTGAACCTTCCCACCAATATTCCATTACATTTTGTTGCCATATGACAGATGGCAGCAGAGGGGCATTCTGACAAAATGGCATCTGACATGGAAGTGCATATGAAGCAAAGGTGTGGAACTGAATTCCTCTATGCAGAAAAAATTGCACCCAAATGACATTCATTGATGTTTGCTGAACATTTGTGGAGACCAAACAATGGATGTCAGCACTGGGAGGTAGTGGGCGGTGTATTTCAGCGATGATGACAGTAACAGTGGGGCACCTCCGTTGGTGCAGATTTCTATGAGTGTGGCAGTCAGGCTCTTGTTCACCACTGGTAAAACTGTATAGCTAATGTTGGTGACTATGTTGAAAAATAAGGTTTTGTAGCTGAGAATTTGCTCCATCAAACAGTGTTATTGGGCTCTTTTCAGTTGTTATAGTTTCCATGAAAGTAAATAGGAGGCATTGCTTTCAGAGCAACCAGCATATTTATTTTATCATAGCCAACCATTTAGACATCTTTTAAATGCAGTGAAAGTACAGATACAATTATTTCCAAGAAAGAAAAACAAATGAATGAACAAAAATATTTATCAGAATATTTTATTAACCACTGAACATTTCTTAGCTTTGGAAGTAAACCATTTCTACTTGGGCATCTTGACCAGCAATTTTACATATTTAGCACTCCTATTTAGTCATTATTTATGAAGGAAACTAAAATAGGGTGATTTCCTGTCTGTTTTACCATCTTACTATAGTCTACCTTCCTCCTTTTGTTTTATCTTTTGTTTCCTTGGATATTCTTCAGTAACTGGCTGTGAGACTCAGCTCAGTGAATTTGCATGGAGGCCATTGTGTCAACCCTTTCTAATCTTCTTTATTCATATATGTTCAGTCTGATCCTATGTACTGTAAAAATCAAATTACTATATGGTGAGAAGAATTACAAATCAAATGAGAAGATTTTAAACAGCAGAACATCAAACATTGAATATTTTAATCAATGCTTCCTAGTTCTCATTTTCAAAGCCTTCTATCTATAATCCATGTATTTATTCCATTTAGGTGTATTATTTTATTTAGGACATTTTTAAAAATTGTGAATTCTTCCATTCCTGTTTATTCATAAAATTCAAGGGTTCTGATTTCCATTCCATATTCCTCTAAATAGTCTTGTGAACCAAAAGGAGCAACATTTTCTTTCTATAATTATATTTCCTATAGAGTTAATAATATGCAGATGAGAGATCTTAGCCCTCATCTAGCTCACTCTTATTTTCTTAAGCCTTTAGGTTGTCTGTGTAAGCTCTCTTTTCTGTATAAGACTATTATCAGCTATTTATTTCTATCCAAAAACAAAAAAAGTGCTTGCCATTTATTGCTTGAGTGATAATATTGATCAGTTATACTAAGATGTTAGAGTACGCTGTCAGTTTGTGTGTTTATTAATGAAATGGATCTAGCGTATCTTTCATCAAATCTAATGAATGTGCACTACTCATCTGATCTTTGCATAGCTCTTAGGTCAACTCCTGCAATAGCAAGACAATCAATGCCTACTAAAGATAACAGCGTTGTTAGGAGTGGAGCCCATACAGTGCATTTTGCTTAAACAGATTTTTAAACAAAGTACAATTATTTAATTTCATTGATTAAGCATTCAACATATACATCCCTTCCCTCCCTTAAGATTTGAATCCTACTGCTAACTGCACTGCTAGATTAAATTCTCCTCAGGGCAGAAAAAAATGGGGTTGGTTATTTAGAAAATGAAGACCAAATAAATTGCTAGGTCTGCTAAACTGAAAAGCATTCATCATAATTATATAGAGAACGTGGATAATGAGGTCAAGGTTAGACGTCAGCAAATATTCCAGTAAGCTTTATGCATGTTCTAGATTAGATTCTTGCCTGGTACAAAGCTGAGAAAAACATGAAGAAGCTTAATCCCATTTCATGCAAAATATTTCCAGTGAGTATCCTATGAACAGTTTTCTCTATTGGACTTAGCGGCCTGGGTTTCAGTTCCTTGTGACCTCCATGGAATAAGGAGACTGCAAACTATAAACAACTGAATATTGTAGCTATTTTGCTGGTTATATACTTTGCCAAGGATGGAACCCAAGCACCTGTTTTCATTTCATAGCCTGATGGTAATACACAAGAGTAAAATAGAAATGGTAGCCAGCACTTGCATGAAATTTATTTTTATGTTGATATCTCATAATAATTTCCTTTTCATTGTTAAATATTTTCTCTCCAGAAGAAATTTTTAAATTGTGCACAGCTCGGCACAGTTCACTGTTGAAAATGATAAACTAGTGAACATTCAGTCCTTTTTATGCTCTATAGTTAGAAGTGCATTCTTTATACGATGATCTTAGTGGGGGAGCAATGCTGGAATTTTCTACTGAAGTGCTTTTAAAACAAATGTGCCTTGAGCTATTATGTTTGAATGGTGCTTGTTAACTTACTTGATGTCACAAATACCTGAAATTGAGTGGATGATTGATTTAATTGCAGTTGTCAGTCTGGTTTTAAATACTTGTTTTTCTTTTTGTTCTGTTTTTCAGATCTGCAGAACAGTTGAATTCTGAACATAAAGAAACCGCCCAAATATATTAATCACAAAACATAACTTCTCGTTAAGCCAAGGTATATCGTCAAGATGAAATGCTACATAGTTTTCAGAACATTCAGCCTGGACAATACACTGCTGAATAGCAGTATCTATTGCTTCAATCCCTGCTTTTATTTTTTCCTCAAGAGAAACATCGAAAGATTGTGATGCTGTGTTGCTTTCAAGTATACATGAGGCTAATATGCATCAGAAAAATAGTGAAGGGCTTGGTGCTCTAAGTTTGAGCTGAGCATACTCTCCTCACTTGCCAAATCCTGTCAGTATCAAGGAGTCCATCAACCTTGCTGCTGCACTATTGCACTGAAGTTCAATGTTCTAGAAGTCAAGCTTTTAGATTAACACTTTGAATGTGATTGTATGTTGAAGTACACAAATCAATGTTTCTACATTGTTAGTGTGCTAAGGTTCAGCAGCTCTCACTGATTTAAACTGCAACATTTAGGGTTTGCTTCACAAGAAGTACTTCTGTTAGGTAATACTCATGCTCACGGTGACACTCTGCTTAAAGTGAGGAAGCTACAGAGAGACTTCTGCTAGCAAAACTTGCCAGATATGGAAATTTCTGCTCAAAGATATATAATATATAGCCAGAAACTTGTTTCAGTATTTGAACTTTCAGTTTCTGTTGTTGAAACTGTGTCAGTTCTGTGCTATGTACAGTAATCCCATGCTTAATGTGCTAGAGTAACTGGATTTTACTTAAGAGAATTTACCATGATGAGTCCTATTCTGTTCCTCTTTCCAGTGAGTGTTGTAGCGTTTCAAAGAAGGCAGAGCTGTAATGGGAGATACCGTGAAAAAGAACTACTCCAGAAGCACAGTATACTCTTCAGCTTGAACATAAATCTTTTAGAAAGTAAGTGTAGGTGAGGGAAATTCCTAAATGAAATGTAGTCAATAAATGATCTTTCAACAGCCGTGGAGTCACAGAATCACAGAATTCACAGAATCACAGAATTGCAGGGGTTGGAAGGGACCTCAAGAGATCATCGAGTCCAACCCCCCTGCCAGAGCAGGTTCCCTATAGCAGGTTGCACAGGTAGGCATCCAGGCAGGTCTTGAATATCTCCAGGGAAGGAGACTCCACAACCTCCCTGGGCAGCCTGTTCCAGTGCTCCGTCACCCGCACCGTGAAGAAGTTCTTCCGCATGTTGGTGCGGAACTTCCTGTGCTCCAGCTTAAGGCCGTTGCCCCTTGTCCTGTCCCCACTGACCACCAAAAAGAGGTTCCCCACCTCCATTTGCCTCCCACAACTAAGATACTTATAAACATGTATCAGGTCCCCTCTCAGCCTTCTCTTCTCCAGGCTGAACAGACCCAGATTGCTGAGCCTCTCCTCATAGGGGAAATGATAGGAGTCATGACAGCTAAGAAAGAATTATATCAATATTTGCTTTATTATCTTCTGTCTTCATAATAAATTAAGACTGCATGTGCTGTCAGTAACTTTGGTTTTGCTGATGAGTGGTAACTAATTATCAGAGTTACTTCATTGTTTTTTAATATCTGCTCATGTCCCAAATTTCTTTCTGGACACTTCCAGAAATGCTGGCCTTGCATCACAAATCTCCGTACCATTGTCTTTAAACACTTTCTGATACGAAAGTTCCCCATTGATATTAGTGGGTTTTGGATCAGTCCCACAAATAATACACAAAAGCTGTAATTTCTTTCATATGTTTTATCACTGGGAAGCAAAGACAATTACCTTTGTACACAGTGTGCTTGTATGGCTTGGTCTTTAGCCCTCAGTGAGATGATATTGTCTGCAGCTCTCTGAAGTGGATTTCAGAAGAAGAGAAATAAAACAAAATGGAAAGCTCTTAGGAAAACATTTATTGAAGCACAGGATCATCTTAAACTTGCCTTTGTTTCGCCACATAGACTTGTATGTTCAGGAATGTGTATTAGCAAAGTTCTGCTCTAACAAGCCTTTCTAAGTTTCAAATAAAATGACAGAGAGTAGCCGGGAAACAACAGATACCTCCACAGCCTTAAGCATCATTAAACAGCATTGTCTAAAATATGTAGGGCTCAGAACAGTCCTGTGGTTAGCCTTCCCAGAACATAGGAGGTTTTTCAGGGATCTGCACCAGTGCTGACTGGGGAATTCTTTGTCTTCAGTGAGATCTTGTTTAAGCCTGTGAGAAAAAGTTTGAACTATGCAACAACAGTGTCTTAGTTTCTAACTGAAACTTTCTCTTTTAGTGTCTGCTACAAAGCTGTGTTTTGGTTCTAGAAAGAAAAGAAGGCTGATAACACCTGGCAGCGCTGAACAGAACCAAGGACATTTGCATGTCTCTGCCAGGAGAGTGAAGAGGGTAGGGGGGCTGCAGGGAGTTGGGAGGGGACAAGAACGGGGCAGCTGACCCAAACTGACCAAAGGGATATTCCATACCATGTGACATCATGCAATATAAGGAAGGGAAGTTAGCTGGGAGGGCCTGTTTTGCTTGGAGATTGGCTAAGCATTGGTTGCTGTCAGTGAGCGATTGCTTTGTACAATCACTTTTTTGTATATAATTATCATTATTGTTATTTTACTCTATTTTCCTCTTTCTGTTAGTAAATAGCTTTTATCTCAACCCACGAGTTCTACCTTATTTCTCGATTCTCTCCCCCATCCCAGCTGGGAGGAGAGGAGGGGGGTGAGTGAAAGGCTGTGTGGATTTTCCAGGCCTGCCAGCTCAACCCATAACAAACAGCTTGTACAGATTCAATACAAGTGCTGGAAACAGCTTTATGGATGTGCCCTGCTGTCATTCCTTAAGTACAATTATAACACAACAGACATGGAAAAGCATCTTTAATAGCAGACTATAGATAGGAGAAATACCAAACTGGCTATAGTCATATGCTGCTGTGATTTCTGAGTCTGCCACTTAAAAGATAGGAATACACCAAAAAAATGCTAATCAGCAACAGAGAGGTGGTCAATGCATGCAAAAATATACTAATTAATTATATACCTAGAGAAGTTCTAATAAGAAAAAGAAAAAAATATTTAACTCACAAAATAAATATTCGGACAGCCCTTATGCTTTATTCGTTTAAAAGTTTTGCTGCCCAACACAAATGTAGGGTTTCATGTTCAATTCATAATAACGCAATTTTGTCAGCATTGTGAAGTGTTACACTGTGGCTATTTCTGGCTACAAACTGGACCTTTTCTAAGGTTTTCATGAAGTACTTGATTATAATAAGTAATGCTATTTTCAGTTCTTCTTAACCACACATCACAAGACCACGAATTCAGGAATCACCATAACTTTATCTACCTGGGAAAGTGCTCTGCAGAATTTTTTCCTTCTGCGCCAGCACTGAATGGATTCAGAGAACTGGAAAAACATTTTCAGATGGAAAGTAACAAAAAAGAGTAAATAAAAAAATCCAAAAATCTAATGCCAATATACATTGGTCTTTCTCTTCCTCAAAAAAGTAAGATAAAAAAATTTAGAACTGTTTTTTATTTTGATTTGAATGAAAAAAAAACATTTAAATTCCTTTTTTTCCATGAATACATTTCAATGGGGAGTTTCTCTCCAGCTCTAATAACTACTCATTTACAACTGAAAAAGAGTATGGTATGATGCAAAAAAAAATTGAACTCTCTGGTGACAATGATTCTGCCCTCTCTCCTCCTCAGGGTGTGGAAGTAAAGTACCTCTCTCCATATAGGGTGTTCTGTAGTCCTAGGCCTGGTGACATGAATGCTGACCTCAAAACCCAAACTTTTCTGCATAATGTGCTCATTGCTACAGATGTAAGACCAGTAAAAGGCTTTCTGAGTTTTTTGCCTTCAAGGGTACCTGAGCGAGTAAACAAAAGCAGTTCTGCTAGCAGCAAGAGAAGGATATTAAATCTGCATAGGATTATTCAACTCTGGCTGCAGCAGCACACCTGAGGTGTCTCCCTGTCTAATCCAATTGACAAATTGTGAAGGAATGGTACTGCTGCAGGTGTTTCTGGACACTTATTTCCTTCAACAGAAGTGAAGTTATTTGACTTAGCACCCTGGAAACTTGAAGCCAGTGCTGAGTCGTCTGTCTCAGAGGAAGCACAAACCTGTGCTTTGATCTCATGAATTTTTGGATTTGCAACTTGTCTTTCACAGGGAGGGAGGTAAAGTGATGAAAGTAAGAAGACACAGATTGGATGTATCTGAATACACAGGACCCGCTGGCAAGTGCATAGGCAAGTGGACTGGTCTGGGAGAAAAAAATCTTATAAATTGTTATCAATGTCCCAGGCTCTGTCTTAGCCTCCAGCCAACCGTCCCAGGCAATGTTTGGATGTGATTTGAGGCATAGTGTCGGTTTCCATTAGTTATTATAAAAGTTATTTTTGATTTTGTATGCACTAAACATCACTCTCCTAATAGTTACCTACACTGGAAGATAACTATGCCAGTGTCCAAGGCTATGAATCAGTGGAGAGAGACAAATGTCACTGGGAACTAAGTTAGAAAACCTGAATTAGGAGCCTAATTGTTTCTAAAATGAGATACGATACGAACCCTCTAGAAAGTAGAAAATCTTTTATGCTTTTTCTTTCTTTTGGGTATGCACAGAATCTTTTCTGTTTGTTTGTTGGTTGGTTGGTTGGTTGGGTTTTTTTTTGTATCGTTTTCACAGAATTAGCTCTTTGCAAATCAAGGCAGAAAAGTTTCAAGTGAGAGAAGGAATCTAAAAAAGATACAATAAATAATATCTAATGAAATATTATTACTTTATTTGCAGTGAAATGTTCAATTTCTATAGACAAATAAACAAACAAAAACTAAACTCAACTTCTGAAAGCCTCTGTACTACGATATTGCAATTTACAGTATAATATTCCTAAATAGCAACGATATCTTTATGTGATTAAAGGTTAAAAGCATTGATAGACTGAAAAGTTCGTGGCTGGACTAGAAATGATATAATCTTTCTGTGTCTGAGTTTTCCTGTGAATGGGAATTGAATGCCTCATGCAGCAGAAATAGAATATTTATAGAGAATTTATATTTAAACAAATTATGAAATTTCACATTTTCCCTTTTTTTTTTTTGTTTGCTTGTTTGTTTGTTTGTTTGTTGTTGCTGGTCTGTGTGTGTGACTTTATAATTCTAGCCATATACGTAAACACAAATGAAGTAACTAGCTTCTATTTTGACCAGGAGATAGAGTTATGAGTCATGGAAGGCAAGATTTATTGATCTATCAGAAACTTTTACTTTAAATTTTCTCCTGTCAAATTCTTTCAAAGAAATTGAATCTGCATGTAATTGCATATAGCTGTGGAAAGTGCACATTACTCCTTGACTAGTTTAATTCACTGCCTTTTTGCTGAGGTTCTGGCCTGTGCCTTTGCTGTAATAGACACAAATTTTATGTTGACTTATCCAAGCCTTTCTTGTTTGATTTACTATTTTAATGCATTGGTGATAGACACCAATAAAATACTCTTGCTGGACTTGAGCATACCCTCCAATTATTGTCATATTGCCTAGAAGCAGGAGCTAACACATAGCCTTTTCTGAAAAATGTGCATTGAACCAAACAGTTGAAAAGATGTGTTTCAGTGCCACATGAAAATAGGAGCTAAGTAATCAGACACGGGATGCTTTGTGAGATTAGCTTTTGACTCAACAGATCTTAAAGGGACATTAAAACCAGTGTCAACCAGCAAGTGAAACTCCCTAGATGTGGCTCCCCTCCAAATGGGACAATCCTACAATCATGTACGTTTTCTTTGGAGCCCTGGGCTCTAAGGAATAATCTTGAGAACTCTACAAATTTCTGGAGTTATAGATCTCATAATACTTTGTCCTCAGTTTCAGCGCAGATAGATTGATTTTTTTTGCCTGGAGATGATCCCCATTTTCCAGATAGATCTGCTAAACGGACCAGCAGTGCTATGGCTATATGGGAGATTTGCTTGAAGAATGAGGCTTTGTCTGCAGTTAAAAGGATCTGCAATACGATGCCTTTTATGGAGGTCTTCCAGGAAATCATACGTGCAGGCACAGAAACAGTGAATTTAAACACTGGTCCATAAGAAGGTAGTTTAGGAAGAAACTTGTTAAACTTCTTTAATTAATAAATGGGGTCTTAGATTTCAGAAAAAGCTTCCCCAGCAATCTAAAACTGTATTAATGAATTGTATTTTCTCTGAATTACGTATGTACAGGTCTTTCTCTTATTACATTCACAACAGGATCATTGTTGGGAACACTATATTACTAGGCACATTAAAGACATAACTGATTTGCTTTGTTGCATATTTGCAGTGATGGCATTTCTGTGGCCAGAATATTTCCCCATAAGTAAAAGACCTCAATTCTAGACTTTTCTAAAATTATAGAGATATTAATCCTGAAAATTCACATAGAAAAATGTTATGATCACCGGATTATGAAGTGTATAAGAGGCCAATATATCCTAACAGCAACAAAATACACTCAAAAGAAGAAGCAGTTACAAGAAGCCTGAGAGTTTAGAGCTCACAGCTGGGAGTGGAGCAGCAGAGGGCTCTAATGTAAAGATTTTTTCTGGATTTTTGTTAAGAACTCTCTAAAATAAAATCTATAAATGGCATAAAATGCAGAATTTCTTGGCTCTCTACTGAGAACTGAATACCTCAATTCCACTTCTAGAATTTCCTCTGGGATACTGTCTGTTCTTCATGGTCTGTTTCTACCAAAGAAGAAAATAATTATTCAGCTGTTAATTGAGTTTCCTAATTGGAGTAAACCATATTTCAAAAGATCTTTTCTGTTAGCAAAATAATGACCTCGCTTGAAGATGAGATTTGAGTTCTGGCTTGTATAATAATGTTAAAATATTATGATTTGGGGAATCTCAAAAATATTCTTTTGGTTTCTTTTAGGTATTTTGTTATATTTAAGTTGCTGTGATCTCTCTCATTCTGATTCCTAACATCAGAAGGACATTTAAAAAGCTACAGTTCAAATATTCACATATGTACCTGTTTGCATTAATGTCTGCCACATTTTCACATTCTGGAAATGTTCTTGTGAACAAATATTTGCTTGTACAACAGTTCTCAAAAGGTGAATAAAAGAACTTATGAACATTATCAACGCAAATACATGTGGCGCCTGGTACATGAACATTTATGATTACATTTTTGCAGAACCGAGCCAATATTAACAGGGTTTTAGCACAGTGTACAAAATTGCATTGCTACATAGTCAAAGATAGGCATTATTTCAGCAGCCAGCACATCATTGTTCCTGAAGAGGTTTTCGGATAGTGTCCTAGTACTGCTAAACTCAGGGGCAAGTCTCCTACATTTTGTCATTAAAAGCAGTTTCATACATCCAGATATTATCCCATTCTTAAATGTAACTTTATTCTTAGGACATACATTCTCTTGTTTGCTTGATGAGTTGGTCGAAAACGAACAACAGAAATCAAAAGTGACATAATTTTTTTCCAACAACATTCCAGTGCAAAGCATCAAAGTGAAGAGAACAACTTGTCTTGATTCAGAGGGCTTTCAGCCAGCTGCTGACGTCCTACACTGTATCTGAAACAGATTAGCTGTACAATTTATAGTGTAAGAACTAGGCCAGTTTTATTTTATCTATTTTAATAAAGTTGAATGCTCCAGAGGAAATGTTCGAATTCAGATATTAAGTTTCACCCAGACTAAAGGTACAAGCTGAGAGCTTGCCCTTGAGACTGCATACCTAGCCAGTATGGTTAGAAATACACTTAATGGGTCATGATATTGCCTATCCCCAATAATATTTGCTGCATTACTAATGAACTTGCCACTACTGATACACTCCTTGGACAGCAGAGGGAGTGTTTCATCCAGTAGCTCATTTCATAGAATCGTAGAATCCTTAGAGTTGGAAGGGACCTTTAAAGGTCATCTAGTCCAGCTCCCCTGCAATGTACGGGGGTATCTACAGCTAGATCAGGTTGCTCAGAGCTTGGTCCAGCCTGACCTTGAATGCCTCCAGGGACAAGGCTTCCACCACCTCTCTGGGCAATTTGTTCTCATCTGTTTTTGTGAAGATACTTACAATCATTAAGATATAAATACATTATTGCATACGTACTATTCACTAGGTTAAAAAAAAAAAAAGCATGACTGGGCCCACAGGTCATTGTGAACAGAGTTAAACCTGGTTGGCATGTGGTCGCAAGCTGGTCCCCAGGGTTCAGTACTGGGGCCAGTTTTGTTTAATATCTTTATCAATGAACATGACGAGGGGATTGAATGTGCCCTCATTAAGCTTGCAGATGACACCAAGTTGCGTGGGAGCATTCTACTGCTTGATGGCAGGAAGGCACTGCAGAAGGTTCCAGATAGTATGGATGAACAAGTGGCATCCAGTTGCCTGACATTCAAGAAGGGTAAGTGCTGGGTGCTGCACTTGGATCATAACAACCCAACGCAGAAATACTCTTGGAGGGACTAGAAAACCAAACTTACAAGGAGCAGCTGAGGGAACTGGGATTGTTTAGTGTGGGGAATTGGAGGCTGAGGAGAGGCCTCATTGCTCTACAATTACCTGAAAGGAGGTTGCAGTAAGGGGGGTGTTGGTCTCTTTTGTCAGATGGCAAGTGATAGGACATGAGGATATGGCCTCAAGGGGAGGTTTAGATTGGATATGAGGAAGAATTTCTCCAGAAAGGGATGGTCAAGCATAAGAACAGGCTGTCCAGGGAGTCATCATCCCTGGAGGTATTTAAGAGATGTGTGGATGTGGAACTTAGGGATATGTTTTAGAGGTAGACGTAGTGTTAGATATATAGGTTGTGATTGAAAGTAATGCTTCCTATTTGTTTCCATGGAAACTACAACAGCTACAAAAAGCACAATAAGACTAGTTGATAGAGCAAATTCTCAGCTACAAAAAATTATTTTGCAGCATAGTTACCACCATTAGCTGCGCCTTTTTGCCAGTGATGATATGAAGCTGCATGCCACTCTTATAAAAATTTGTATGGATGTTCAGAACGTGGCTTGTCTTTCACATAATTATCACCACTGCTGAAATGCACCACCCACCACCTCACTGTACTGACATCCGATGTTTAGTCTCCATAAATGTCCAACAAGCGTTGATGAATGTCAATGGGTGCAACTGTTTCCAAGTGGAGGAATTCAATTCCACACCTTTGCTTCATATGTACTTCCATGTCAGACACCATTTTGACAGAATGCTCTGCTGACCTCTGTCACATGGCAACAAAATGTAATGGCATATTGGCAGGAAGGTTCATTCTCCACTGCCATGCCACCAAAATCCACCTCTGACATCATTGGCCAACATAATAAAATAGGAGGCATTACTTTTGAGACATCCCTAATAAATGTTTGGATTTCATGATCTTAAGAGTTTTTTCCAACCTAAATGATTCTATGATTCTTTATTTACCAAACCAAAGTATCTCCTTTTCTTTTTTGCCTGAAAGATTATTTCTGGAAGAATTGGAACAACTTAGTGAAAGAAAATATTCTTCCTTAGTGGAAAAAAAGATCATGAGGGGTAAGGCAGTTGGGAAATGTTTAAAAAAACCCTAGCTGGGTAAGGAAAGGCTCCAAAGCTCAAATTTTATTCAAGTCTGGTTCTTCAGAACTCCCTATGACTTTTTTTTTGGAGATGTCTGTGCTGAAAACTCGGGATATTTTGCTGTTGAATATAGGTCTTCAGCTGCTGGGAGGAGGCATGTTGGGATCTGTCTAAGAACATGAAATAGGTAGCACCATCACTGGTTCAGTCCCAACATGTGTTAGGGTAACAAGCAAAAAAGTCTTTAACAGAACACAAATTGTATTAACTCTGATCAGATGATTAGGTGATGTAATGATCTATTTTAGTACTTAAGGAGTCGTTTCTCACTTTTTCACTGTTAAGTCCTTGTCTCCAGCCATATCTGTTCAGAAAAACAATTTCTGAGTAAGTTAGCAGAAGTGCACTGCAAAAGTACTTGTTTTTGAACAGCAAAAGTGCAGCCACAGCATTGACAGTATTACCTTCTCTATGAGCTTTCCTGACTGGAGAGTTTATTGACTAACTGAGTGATGGTTGTTTAGTTGAATACTCTCTTTATTTTTCCCTAGCTTTTATTTAGGCAAATTCTGATACTTCAAAAGAAACTTTATTGAATGAAGAACATTTGCCTCCAGGTGAAACTAATAACTTTGATCCAACTATCCCATGGCCTGATTAAAAACAGGCTGCATTCATGTATCAAGATTAAACCATGAGATTCAAACATGAATAACTGTCCCTCTAAAATCTAAAATTTGCTTCTTCAAAGAGGTGATCACAAACATGAAAATAGTTTTATCTGCTCCTTAACTGAGGCTTCATACAAGTTAGAGTCAAACAAAAATTTGAGCAAAAATTTCTCCCCTCAAATGTCATTTGCAGTACAGCAAGGGATACACAGTGTTTCGTATTACTTGATGAGCCATGGAGGCATAGGATTTGATAGGTGATAAAATACATTCATTTGATTTTAAAAAATTACACTCTTTCTAAGAAAGATGCTGAAAGCAATGTCTGAACTGAAGCCTTCTCTCTGGAAATTGGTTAGAAATTTCAGTTAGGACTCAAGACTCTTGCCAATGACCTTTTTGTGAGCAGGTTGCTTGATCAGCAAAGCTAAGGATGAGGTTGTAGTTTGGCCTGATACCTCACTAATACTTCAAAAACACTTTTTCCCCACCCTGTTCATTTCTTACCCTACTGTGGTTTTGACTGAATATTTTCTCCTTGTCTCTCTTTCTATTTGAAACAATTTTTCCAAACCATTGATACAATAAGCCAATAACACATTTAAAATGCGGTGAGTATTGCAAACATTACAAACAGGCTCAGCAGCTCTCACAAGCATCTCACAATGTTGAAAGAATTGTGTGATTAATGAAATCACACGTTTTTCCTTTCTATACCATGAAGATTGTTGCTTTAAATTCACTAGCCTAAATACCCATGGTATTTCATTAAGGCAGTCTTCTAAGTTGAAATTATTCTGTTCCTGGCAGCCGCTTGAAGTACCAGAACTAGATGAATACTAAAATAGAAAGCAAGGAAGAAAAAATATTTTGGACATATATATATATATTGTTACCTGAATTTTGCAGGCATTTGAAGGACCCTTATGGTTAGTCTTTAATTCTGTATTTGTCCATCTCTACTCAAAATGAAGTGTGGAGAGGAACTGTTTTGTTTTTGAGTAGGTGATATGCAGACCCTCAAACTTGTAGCAGGCACATGCTGGGCCATTTTTATTGAACAAACTGCAGAATCTGTGGCATGTCATGATAAATGCTTGTCCTTGCACATTCTTCTAGCTGAAATTAAAGGAAACAGGACAGTAAGGCCAAAAACTAAGATACCTGTCTAGAAAAGAGGCTACAACTTTAAGCATGAGATAGGAACAGCTCCAAGTCTTGTCCTCCCTGTCATCTGTTTGAGTTGATAGGACTGCACTTGTATAAATGAGAGAAAAACTTGGCTTGTAAACTTCAAAAGTCTCACGATAGCAAACAGGGAAAAAAAATGAGAAAGCAAATAACACCATGTGGAATGAATCTGAAACATCCCATCACAGTAAGAGCACTCAGCAGTCCATTTTATTTATTCAGATCAAATGCAGATTGTGAGATATATAGACGGTATGAGGATAGGGTGGGAAAGTGAAAATGTTCAAATAAAAGCACTACTTTAGCACTGCTGCTGACATGAATGTAGGTTATGAAAAGAGTACATCTGAGACTGGCACTGAAACTCTCATTAACTAAGCAAGTTCACAGGGAAGAGCTTATTATGACAACCCGAATATCAAGGGAAAGAAAATACAAAATCAGGACTTCTATTTTCATATGAAATTAACACATGCTTTACTGAAAGGTCTTAATTCAGATAGAATACAGAGCTTTGAAAGTGAACAAGAATCTGTATTATAAAAAACAAAAATAATATTAATTGACAAAACAAAACACAGATGTAGCATGAAAAATGTCTTGGATTCTTCTTGAAATGTACCTAACATATACTAAGCCCTTAAGGTCCACAGCATCTATGCAGGAGACGGAATTATAAATCATCCATACCCATATACGTTTGTTTTTTTTTCCGTGCAGTTAAAGCTATGGTCACCTAGACTTCCTGTAGATTAAAGGAGTTTGTAGATGAAACCCGTAGAAAATCCAGCTCTTATATTTATTTGATTACACTTTGTAATCATAGAATCACTCCCTCAATGTCTGATTATTGAAGAGCAACTTCTGCTTCTGAAAACCTTCTCAGAGATAGGGAAGCTCTTCCATTTCCTTTTCAATGCTTAAACTGTAAAAATCAGTTACTGGTCTGAGGAGAAGAGTTCCAAGGGGAAGGGAGAGGTGCAAAGTAAAATTGTACTTAAGGAATACTCAGCTCCACTGCAGGGTACACAATACTATGACCATCAGAATTATGATCCAAATTGAAGCTTTTGAACATTCAACCTCTCTTTTCATCTTGTTCCTGTAGTGGGTTTGTTTTCAAGTCACTGGAGAAAAATACTCACTTCTATGGAGCTACTCATCATATCCGTAGCAATATATTTACAAGTCAGATGACTCATCTTTTGACATACATTCTTTTTTTGTATGTGTTGATTACAAAGGCAGTCTACACTGACTATGAGAAAGGTGAAGTTTTGACCTCATGTACTAAAATCTTCCCCTCTAAAATATACTTATACATAATTGTTTTTTTTTTTCCAAAAGAAACATGTAACAGAAGCTGTCCTGAATTAGTTAGCAATACATACAAAAGTTCAGCATTATTTCCCCACTTCTAATTAATTTACATGCACATAACCAAATGAAATGAAGTAGATAATAACCACAGACAAAAACGGATGTGAAATTATGTCGCAAAATTTGCAGCAGTTCCTGGGAGAAAGAAGAGCCTGTAAAGGGACTATATAGATATTCCTTCTTATGACTCACAAGAAAGTTGTCTAATCTGAGGAAATACATAATGTATGTAGAATCTATTTATTTTAAGGTCTTCCTGTAAATGTTTTAAAAGTTATTTCAGCTAAACAACCTTTAAAACCATTTAGAACGTCTCTGCCTAACTGGAGAGTTAAAGCAACGTTTTGTTTTCTTGAGAGGAAAAAATAAATGTTTTCTTTCTGTCGGCTCTATGCTTAGAGAATCATTTTGCTACTCCACCAATATTTAGGCTTCCCTCTAGCAAATCGGAATAAGGCTATACTTCTGTGAGCTGTGATTCATAAATGAAATAACTTGACATAACTTGGAATTACTTTCACAAGTTTGTAAACTTGGAGTAGAGTGGACATAAAAATTCAGTATAAAAAATTTGTGGAAAAACTAGTTGCACGATTTTTAATAGCTGTGGATATGTACACGACTTTAAATTGTTCATATCTATTTTTTTCCTCTCTATTTCAGAAAAATGAGACACTGATTATTCCAGGTTGACCACTGGTAGTTTTATATCCCATTTTTAAAAGATGAGCACTTTCTTTGGCAGCTAATTTTTGTGTTCATAATGTCACAGAATCACAGAATTGTAGGGGTTGGAAGGGACCTCGAGAGATCATCGAGTCCAATTACCCTGCCAAAGCAGGTTCCCTAGTGCAGTTTGCACAGGGAGACGTCCAGAAGGGTCTTGAATATCTCTGGAGAAGGAGACTCCACAACCTCCCTGGGCAGTCTATTCCAGTGCTCCATCATCCTCACCTTGAAGAAATTCTTATGTGTATTTGTGCAGAACTTCCTATGCTCCAGTCTGTGGCCATTTCCCCTTGTCCTGTCCCCAAACACCACTGAAAAGAGATTCTCCATGTCCATTTGCCTCTTGCACTTTAGATATTTATAGATGTTGATAAGATCCCCTCTCAGCCTTCTTTTCTCAAGGCTGAACAGACCCAGTTTACCCAGCCTCTTCTCATAAGGGAGATGCTCCACGCCCTTTATCATCTTTGTGGCCCTCCACTGGACTCTTTCCAGGAGATCTCTGTCTTTTTTGTACTGGGGAGCCCAGAACTGGATACAGTATTTCAGGAGAGGCCTGACCAGGGTGGAGTAGAGGGGGAGAATCACCTCCCTCGACCTGCTGGCAATGCTCTTTTTAATGCACCCCAGGATCCTGTTGACCTTCTTGGCCACCAGGGCACACTGCTGGCTCATGGCCAACCTGTTGTCCACCAGGACCCCCAGGTCTTTCTCTGCAGAGCTCCTCTCCAGCAGGTCATCCCCCAACCTGTACTGATGCATGCAGTTATTCCTCCCCAGGTGCAAAACTCTACTCTTGCTTTTGTTGAACCTCATATGATTTCTTGCTGCCTAACTCTCCAACCTGTTCAGGTCTTGCTGAATGGCAGCACAGCCTTCTGGCATGTCAGCCACTCCCCCGAGTTTTGTATCATCAGCAAACTTGCTGAGGGTGGACGCTATCCCCTCATCAAGGTCGTTGATGAAGATATTGAACAAGACCGGACACAGCACTGACCCCTGAGGAACACCGCTAGTTACAGGCCTCAGACTAGACTCTACATCACTGATCACTACCCTCTGAGCTCTGCCAGTCAGCCAGTTCTCAATCCACCTCACCATCCACTCATCTATCCTGCACTTCCTCAGCTTCATTATTAGGATGTTGTGGGAGACAGTGTCAAATGCCTTGCTGAAGTCAAGGTAGAAAACATCCACTGCTCTCCCCCTATCTACTCAGCTGGTGATGTCATCATAGAAGGCTACCAGGTTGATTGAACACAATTTCCCCTTAGTGAATCCATGCTGACTACTCCTGATAACCTTCTTCTCTTCCAATTACTTGGAGATGACATCCAGAACAAGCTGTTCCATAACCTTTCCAGGGACAGAGGTGAGGCTGACTGGCCAGTAGTTTCCCAGGTCCTCCTTCTTGCCCTTTTTGAAGACTGGAGTGACATTGGCTATCCTCCAGTCTTCAGGCATCTCTTCCATTCTCCAAGTCATGTCAAAGATGATGAAGAATGGTTCGGCAGTCACCTCTGCCAGCTCCCTCAGCACATGTGGATGGATCCATCAGGGCCCATGGATTTGTGTGTGTTGATCCCAGCCAGATGCTCCCAGACCACTATCTCCTCAACCAGAGGGAAGCCCTGCATTTCCCAGACTCTTTCTCTCTCACCCTCAAGGTCGAGGAGTCCTGAGGAGGAGTCTTTGAAGTGAAGACTGAAGCAAAGAAGGTGTTTAGTATCTCTGCCTTCTCAGCATCCCCCGTTATCAGGACACCCCTCTTGTTTAGCAGGGGACCCACATTTTCCCTAGACTTCCTTTTACTGTCGACATACTTAAAAAAACCTTTCTTACTATTCTTTATCTCCTTCACCAGTTTAAATTCCAGTTGGGCTTTAGCCTTCCTTGTTGCATCCCGCCAGGCCCTGACAACATTCCCATACTCCTCCCAAGAGGGCAGGCCCTTTTTCCACATTTCATGAACCTTCTTCTTCTCTTTGATCTTATCCATGAGCTCCTTGCTCATCCACGGAGATCTCCTGCCACCCTTCCGTGATTTCCTACCCTTAGGGATGCACCAATCCTGAGCTTGGAAGAATTGCTGTTTAAATATCGACCAGCTCTCATGGGCCCCCTTACCTTCCAGCACTCTAGCCCATGAGATGTCAAGTACTCTTACATTTCTAAAGCCATCAAAACATGAATTCTGTTCAAATGAGTCACATTCTTTCATTGTTGGGGGGCACTAGTTTCAAAACACTTATTACTGGAAATATATGAATTATCTCAAGGTTATACAGAAACTCCTTTTTCAATATTTTGATTTGGAAATATTTTATTATTTCTCTTTTATTAAATATTCTTCCAAATTGTACTTAAAATCTTTACTTTTCTGCCTTAGACTCTAAATTTTTGTTTTCCATTTGTTTCTCTTAGTAGAAAATGCATCTTTTCCTTAAGTTAAGTAGTTGCTATGCTTGACAAAACATTGATGCAGGTAACTATTTGGAAAGTCTAAGATGAAATTAAGTGGGAATATAAATTTAAAGGAAAGATAGTCCAAAGGGAGTTTTCTTGCTTAGACGCAGTCTGGCACAGTAAAGGTTGAACCTTCCTGCCAGTATTCTGTAACATTTTCTTGCTGTACAGCAGATGCCAGAAGAGGGGCGGTCTGACAAAATAGCATCCAACATGGAAGTGCATATGAAGCAAAGGTGTGTCATTGAAATCCTCCATGAAGAAAAAATTGCACCTATTGAAACTCATCAATGCTTGCTGGACTCTTCTGGAGATCAAACAGGGATGTCAGCATAGTGAGGCAGTAGGTGATGCGTTTCAGCAGTGGGTCACCTCCGCTGGTACAGATTTTAACCGGCATGGCATGCAAGCTCTTGTTGATTGTTGGTGAAAATGCATAGCTAATGGCGACTACACTGAAAAGCAGTGTTTTGTAGCTGAGAATTTGATCTATCAACTGGTATTATTGTGCTTTTTGTAGCTGTTGTAGTTTTCATGGAAATAAATAGGAAGCATTACTTTCACAGCAACCTATGTATTTATATGCATTTATACATATTTATAGATTTGTACAATCATCTCCAATTATGAAGCCAAGAGGCACTTCTGTGAGTTATAGAAGGTATTTTTTCTGTATACTTTTTTTTTTTCAGATATACACAAAGGTGATTGGATTTTTTTTGTTGTTGTTCATTTGTTTTATTTTTGTTTTTTTATTTCTTTTTACTAGTTACTGTATTTATACAATGACAATTATTATTTGAGTCAGAATTGTGTTATTAACTATTCATTTTCTGCTTTATTAACCTTTAATTCTATTTTAATTTTTATTAGCAATTTTATGTGTTGCATTTGTCATGTCTTTCCCTTTTGAAACTAAATCCAGCAAAGCTTTTCTGAAATTGCTTGAGAGGATAAGACACATAATAAAGACACATAATAAAAGTGTCTTTCCTCTTGTACGCACAAGTTTTACTGCAAGCAGATACTTCTACATCTGCATGCATAATAATTAATACCTGCTGATGGTATGGTTGAGGAGGAATAAACAGTCCTTTATAAATAAGCCTGAATTGGTTTTGCTCCTAAGACTAATGTCATTCTTTAGACATTGACAATTAGGATTTTTAAATGTAGTGACTTATCCTGACATCTATCTACTATTTATGGTTGCAACTTCATTTGGTTTAAGAGCAACTGACATATATCACCTTGGCATCGTGGAAAGTACAAAATACCACTTTTGGCCTAAAGAATAAATTATGTAATGCTCATTAGAATAAAGCCCATGTCACTGCTGATGGAATGCTGTCTTCAAGCACTTTGAATCTTAACTATGACCATGATTATATTTACATTTTATCAGCTTACAACAGTATGAAGAAACTTATGCTGATCTTTAATTTTTCAACACATTATTATTCATGGTCTTCCTGTACATTCATGTCTCTTCATTCTTTTACCATCGAAAACAAGTCAGTAAATCTGGGGGGAAAAAAAACAGACACATTCAAAGCCAGGCATAAAAAAAATTGCCATCATGGAAAATACAAAATTACTCTGAGAATCAACACATATTTTGAGTTCATATCTGGATGAAACAGTATTTAAGTATTTTGCAGAATTGTAGAAACAGAGACAAAGTTTATTTGCAATTTTTCCTCTGAACAAACTAGGTCTTGTCCTCCTAGCTTGGATAGCCTTGCTCTTTACTTGGATAACTTCCATGAAAGCAGCAAGTATTCAGGAATAAGGTTACATATGAACTCTGCTTTAACACTAAATTATGGTAGTTGAATTCATAGTTTGAGTACCTGAGTACGTCTCACCTACCAGATGAGGCTGCTCAAGCTTAAAGCATCCCCAAAACGAGGAAATAATTCAAGGCAGACTGCTGAGTAAGTGGATAGGAATGTAGTTAGAAGTCACATTTGGCTAATGCAAACACATGTATTGAAGACAAGCACAGTGAGTCAGAGGAAAAGGTGGTAATAAATAAGATTTCCTTGTTCTCCATCCAAGATTGTATCCAGTACATGTCATAATTCTCATTACTCAAACATATTGGCAGCAATGCTGCATAAATTAACATACATCAATTTACATTAAATAAAATTATTATGCAATGATTTTTTATTATCCTCTTGCTGAATTGTCTTCTTAAGAATTTTTTAAAATTTTTAATTGCCAGTGCATTGTTAAATTTATGTTTTATAAGGAAGCTGATACATTATCAATATAGATGTTTTTTTTTTTTTTAATAGGAAATTAAGAGATCATTCTCAACATTTGTTGAAAAATGTTGTAATGATAATGATTTTAAACATGAGAATATTCAATGGCATACACCTCTGTCCTGAAATAACATAAAATAGTGTTTGTTGACCTCCAGAGTTAGGCTTCAGCTGTGATTTTAACTTTCCTGGATGACCATTTGATGACTGAAATTTGCAGCTTGAAGAAAACAAGGAATGAACAAGGAGCACTGCTCACATTCACGTAATCAACTCTGGAGTCAGTGTATTTCTTTTTCTATTCAACTGTCTGGCATAATACCTGGGAAGTTTTTATAGCCAAAAACAGAATACACACAGAATCACAGAATAGTTTGGCAAAGTATTCAAACCCTGTCAAAAAGTGTGTATTTAAAAAATCAAGTATTAGTCACAGAGTACCAGAGATTTTTCTTCCTAATGTTAAATAAAAAGTTCATCTGGGAGCAATATTTCTTCCATGAATTAATATACTTATCTCGCCTTGAGCTTAAATGCACTAGATCATAAAACTCTCTACTTTAAGGACAGGGGAAAGAGGGAATTTTGTGGAATAGTATGCAGTGAAATGAACATTTTTATTCTAAATCTATGTATATTTTTTAACAAGTTAGAGAATAAACATATGATTAGATTCAAAAGATGCAGTAAACAATGGCAACCATGCCATATAAAATCTGAATTAGTTCAGAATACACTGAGAGTGGTACTCATTTTATAAATGTGTTTTTATCCAGATTTTTCTGTTTTATTTAGCACAAATAAGTTGATTTCTGTCATACTTCCTTGCAGAAAGAGGAGACAGAAAATTATAACACTAATTTTTATGCATTTAAGATGAGATCTTTAAAATATTGCATGATTGGTACTCATTCATTGACCAAATTGAAAAAAAAAAATGTCCTTTAAATGGCACTAAGGACTGATACATTTATATATATGCCTGTCCTTTTATCCAGTAGTTTTGGATTTGCAAATAGAACAGATATTTGTGGCCCACATATGCTGAAAGCAACATTCTTAGTTTGTTAAATGGCATCAGTGACATTTTCAGAGCACAAACCAGAAGTTTAGATAGTTTGGAACAAAGGTCTTTTGTGTTCATGGCTAGGGAACAGGGAAAGTATGCCTATAAAACTCAGTTTGTTCCTGATCTCAATCAGATCAGAGGTGCAGCACTCAGATTTCTCTACATCAGTTCTACCCTTTTTATCTTAGTCTGGTAATTGTTTTGACAGAGATTACCTCTTGGCTCAAGGAAGGTTATCCTGACAAAAAATGATGATATTACTATATTTCTTTGGGAAGGTTCAGATTTAAATAACTTATATTTTCTGTTAAAATAGTTTGGTGGAAAATCTCAAGCCATAAATGGAGTGAATAGCTGAATAGGACCTATGTCAATGAAATTTACTTATATGGGTAAGAACTGGCAAACCAGGGCGGTTTGGTGTTTGCTGATTTCAGTAATTTCTCTGGAAAATATTAATATTCACTTAAAATTAATGAAATTAATTAATTAAATTTACAATTATTAAGGTTCTATTTTAAAGCACTCAAGCACTCATTTTAGGAAAGTCCGCAGTTACAACTACACTTGATACATTGTTCTGGTTATTCTGTGTATTCACAGTCATGTAGTCTTTAACTGCATAATCTTATGCAATTTATTTCATGCCTCTCTTTGCATGGAGAATGGGGAGTGCTCACTTACAGTTAATCAACATTGCATATTCTCTTCAGTGTTTATTATATAGGGAAAATTTTTGTTCACTGCACAAAATGTAGGACCTGCAATAAGTTATTAAATTCAGTATATGCTTTGGCATGGTATTCCTCATTACAGTATCTTGGTTCTCTGCATTTATTTACCACTTTTCACAACATCTCTGGTGAGGATGGTGGCTGATGGAAACAGGAAAATGTCTGAAATATTGAAGCACATATTAAATCAAAAGAATTGAGCAATTTGAGAAGTCTCAGCTTTCTGTTGAGAGTATATAGCTTGTTACAACACTCAAGATGTTCAAAGCACATGAGGTACATCTGCAAATTGCATGCCACAAAATAAGATTCAGCTGTGCTTTTTTTTTTCCAACACATAATCTTTGTCATTCACTACTCATCTTCCCCATCTGTTTGGAAACAAAGTTGCAATACAACATTGATGCAAACTTATTTTATAATGACATTGATTCAATGCAGTGATTAAGACATGACAACTTTGGAAAACTTCACTTGTGATTACATATGTAAGTCTGTGTCTTATTGAGGTTGCATGGGAAATACAAACAGTGGAATCTTCAGTTTGGTATTTCCGGATCTTGAAGCCCTGATTATGGTAAATGGAACATGAGGTCTTCGTACCGATAGCAAGTTGGTTAGAATATAGAAAATTAGTGGCCTCTTTTCACAGTAATAGGAGATAAGCAGAGAAATCCTTCAAAGATTTAAGGAAGGGAAAGGCAAAGACAGGGGAAGGGGAAGTGGAAGGGGACAGGGAAGGGGACGAGGAAGGGGAAGGAGAAAGGAAAGGGGAAGATATGGTGAGTGGGGAACCAGTGTTGTTAAAAGTAAATGATTTGAAATAGTAGGAAAATAGTTGGTGACGTAAATTTGTACGTTTAGGACACTTCAAGTGAAAGCTGGCTGTAAAGGTTTGCAAGAAAGTATTCGCAGCCATAGATATCTAGGGCAACAAATAGACTAAATTTGATATATATAATGTAGGTAAACATGCATAAAAAAGCAATCCCAATTTTACATGTACCCAGAGTGAGTCTTATCTATTATGACACTGAAATGAGACACCAAATTATGGTGATAGCCTGTGGTTGATAGTGGAATGCAAAACAAAGACCTTTTTTATGTCTCTTTACAGAACCTTGGTGCAGCAATGTTAATATAGTGTGAAAAAAAAGAGAAAGTTTGAGTGCAATTTTAAAGAGAGAGAACTGAAGGAAGTACGATAGAATCATATAAAACCATGTGTGGAAGAGTCACTGAACAGAAAACATTCATTTGCTGCTGTCTCTTTGACTTCAGGAATCAAAGGTTCTCAGATGAGATTGAGTGGGCAGAAGGGAGCATAAAGTCAATGACTGGAATTTGCTGAAGAACTCTGTGAATATTAAAATCTTTCACACTTTCAAGATAAACATGCTTGTTGGTGAAAGAGAAATTCCTTGAAATCTACACTAGAATACAGAATCATATTTCCTTCCCTTCTTATACTCTCTCATGTCTGTGAACTATTTGACAGATAAGATAGAGAAACAGTATGCTTTTGTATGTGAGTTAATATATATACATAATAGAGAACATACAGACATATAGAAGAATACATATGTAAAAAATAGGTAAGTTTTCTGAAAAGTTTTTTAGGTAACTAACCTTGACTTGATAAAGAATCAGTTTATTATTCTAAGTATAGTAGGTATCTGAAATTTTCCATCATTGTTCGTTTGAAGAAAGAAATAATTTCAAGAACAAAAATCACTGCTTTCTAACAAACAAAGTACCTATCAAGGGTTCTGTTCAGAGATCTACATATCGGTAACAAGCATGTAGTTTTTATAACTACTTGACCGGTGTTCTCATAAATTATAGTAAGGCATTTACAAATCTTGGAACAAGTAAAGAAGCTGAAAATTACTCCACCAGCATGACTTCCAAAAAGAGCATCTTTGCTGTATTTTGTCACCAACGGAAGAAATAAGATTTGGACTGGATATTGTACCATATTTTTTGGCAAACAAATTCAGTGGTCCACTCTGATTATTCCAGCAGGGGCCAACAGAATCAATAATTATCTCTGAACCTTTTTCTTTGTAAAAACAGTTTAAATATCTTTAGGGCAAGAAAAGTCATAGATAAAATCCTTAGCTCTAGTAATTTAGTGGATGTAGTCTGTTCAGTAAGAACAGATTTTAGCAGCTGATAATCTGACCTTTTCAATTTAGACCAACAACATCCAGTGCTATAATGGAAGCCTAATGTAATGAGTCTTTGATATAATGAGTCTGTTTTCCTGTCTGATTTCAGAGACCAAGGGGGAGATGAGATACTATTCTCTGGATGTTTTTGGAGAAGGTAAGAAGTAATTAGGCTAGAAGTAACAGAATCATTAATTCTGAATAAACAGAAACTTCAATTCTGCATATTCACATAAACAGTATCCTACCCATGGGGAATCTATGATTTTCTCCTTATGAGAATACCTTAAATCTGTGAAATGTGACTGTGAGATGATTATAATCTTTTGGAAATTGATTATTGTTTTACAAAAAGAGAGAGCTTCAACACATAGTAAATATTTAAATGTATACTGCGGTTTGTTCACCTAAAATCTGCCATCCAGTTCAAGGTTGAAATCCTATTTAAGGAAACATTTTTATTTTCTCTTAAACTTTATTCAAGAGTAAAGTTCAGAGAAGTTCAGAATTACACACGTAGAGTTCGTGCCTCTGCAAATATGAAGTTCATGGTGGCAAATAATTCTGTATAATACATAAAGAAAGGGCTTATAATTACTGGAAATTTTAGTTTTGAGGGATATGAGCTTGGCAACTTGCAAATCATTTCCTCAGAGATCAGATGGCTTTAAAACTGTATACAAATTATCTATATTTGTTTTCACTTTACAGTATAAATTCTATTTTCATTTCACTTTCTGTATTTTATTTTTTAAAAAGAAAAACAAAAATGAAATGAGATGCAAATGTGCCTACTACAATAACATGGAAACTGAGCATGAGAATTCACGCATGTGTATATGTCTTTACATGCGATGAGAAAAAAAGAAATATTATTGATTATCTAATTTTAATAGCTATGTCTTCACCTTGGTATAAAGCTCAGTTTACAGGTGATCTTTCTTGAGTCCCTTCATTTTTGTGCTGTTTCACAGATTTTCAGTAATGTTACTTCTTTTAATTTAGAATAATATATCTGTAAATTCGATAGATTAGCTTAAAAAGTTCTGGTTTACTATGCAGTGTTGTATAAATTTGGTCTGTTTTGTATGTTCTGCAAGCTTTCCTGACCTTCATGAATGCATCATGTATCATCAGAAGCTTATGAGGAAGCTTATGAGTATTGTATACCCAGAATTTAGATTTTTCTCATGAATTAACTGCCAGTCACTCCACTGTCAGTAATGCCCCTAGGCTGTTACTGTAGCTTTGAGCAGACTCCTTTGAGATCTTTTGATGATCAACAAGTGAGCAAATCTGGAAGAAAAGCATTGTGTTGACCACATGCATTAAACGTCATAAGTAGCTGTAATCATTCATTCATTATTTTTTCCCCTTCAATATCACTTTATGATGTTACATTATTGAGATAACAAAGATATTTGATGACCTAGTATGACAGTTCATAGGCAGATATATGATAAAGCTCTTCAATCCATTAATATCTGTCTACTATTCAAAAGCGTACATTGCTATGCAGTCATTCAATGCTACAAGCCAAGACCTCTGCACCAGTGAAATAGTTTGTGTGTTCAGGTTCAAAGCCAGATTAAGCTGTCATTTGTGGTGTCTATGCCAGAAAACAATTTTTGTGTGATATAGTCAGTATATACTCTTCCTTCTGCTGTAATCCTGTTGGCTAGTAAGTGCAGAATAACCATCATAGCAGATCATTGACTCCATACTAAGCTAAGGCAGACCTCAGGCCTTGGACTATCAGGAATGCTTTGTTTGGACTTCGATTGCTTTACTTTAGTTTATTTTAGCAATTGAATGATGACCAGGTGGCTGTTATTTAATTTTAGTTTGTTTAGCATTGTATGGTTATATGGTGCAATGCCCATTATTAATAATTTTTATATTGACAGGAACAAAAAGCAGTTATGCTATGTAAAAGTGAATTACTTCTGTAACTATGATGCAGCTTACAGAAGGACATAGATCTAAGGTGACAGCAGAGGCTTTGAAGATTTGAACATGAGATGATAGTATTGGTCACAAGGATATCAATAATTCAGCAGTGATTAGGTATTAATAAATATGGACAAAGCTTAGCTTATGAGCTAGATAAAACTGGATTTAGGTGATAAGTATCCAACAAATGCAAAGTGAAGAAAGAGCAAGGTGTAAAGCACATAAGAAAGCATAAATAACAGCAAACATACAAGAAGAACATCAACATTCTGCTCTTTCTGTGAAATAAAATAAATAAACCAGCAAAAGTCTCAGAGTGCTGATGAGTCCCTTTAATTTCCCCTTGGTTGAACTGTTGACCTTAGGCTCCAGAGAGCACTGGAAATTTGAACTTAACAGAGATTAAAGAAAGGGGCTGATACTAGAAAATAACTTCAGAAATGTTACATTATTAACAATATTTTTTTTTAATTTAGCTTGTATTAACATCAGTGCATCTGGGCTAATGTTAAGAAATGTTTCTAATACTGCGGTTATGCTGTTAAAGCTTTCCATTTTACTTTTCTGTTTTACATTTTTGGTGTGGTCCCCTTTTAGCCATAGCAAGAAAACTACTGAGACACGGGATGTTGATAGTTGTTTTTATGCTGCCAGTCTCTGGCTTCTAAATAGCCAAATGGGAAGTTGTGCAGCTGGTACAATTCAGCTTTAATTTACTGGGAACTGCTTAATAGACCAGATTAAAAACGGCCATTGACAAGTCCTGGAGTCACCAAACTGGAACACTGGCTTATTTTTAGAGCCTCTCCATTAACTCATGCTGAGATGAGACTGAAGTATCCTAAAACAAAAAAAGAAGCCTGGTAGAACAAGGTTTTGTCCTGGACACTTCAGTAAGGTGCTTGAAGTTAGATTTGATAACTTCATAACAAAAACAAATATGCTGGTATTGGAGCTTTATTTTCATGCACTCTATCCAGATTTTCTATGTATTGAAGAATTGCACACACATATACACACACACACGTACACACATACACACACACATACACAAAAACTAATCCAGACCACTAAACATTACAGTATTCTGTGCAAGCAATTTTTACTGAATTAAAAACCCAGAAAGGTGAAGGAGAAATGTGATCATCAAATAACAAATATGTTTTTAAAAATCAAAATAAATAAACAAAAAAGTTGATCTGAAAGAGAGCTGTCCTCTCTGTATACTAGGTGCTCTTTTTTTTCTAGAATTTGTGGTAATCTGGCACAATTTGCCATAACATGGGAATCTATTCATTCTGAAATATTGTCTGGACTTTGAGATGTTCCTTGGATTCTTCTGAAAAATAAAAAATTAAATATCCTCTTTCAGTCCTGCTATAGCATCATGATTAATTTTTTTTTTGCAAAATATGAGTGTATAATTTTACATATATATTTTACATCTGAAATTACTACAAGATGTACTGAGAACAGTACTATACCTTCTTTTATAACAAATTGTACAGAACACTTATGATACTGAAACATGCTCAGCTATGGCAGTCTGGTGAAGTTCCCACTGACTGGAAAAGGGGGAACATAACCCCCATTTTCAAGAAGGGGAAAAAAGAAGATCCTGGAAACTACAGGCCGGTCAGTCTCACCTCTGTGCCTGGCAAGATCATGGAGCAGATCCTCCTGAAGGCTCTACTAAGGCACATGGAAAATCGAGAGGAGGTGATTGGCGATAACCAACATGGCTTCACCAAGGGCAAATCGTGCCTGACAAACCCAGTGGCCTTCTATGATGAAGTTACAGCAACAGTGGATAAAGGGAGAGCAACCGACGTCATCTACCTGGACTTGTGCAAGGTGTTTGACACTGTCCCACACGACATCCTGGTTGATAAACTGGATAAATATGGGTTTGATGGATGAACCACTCGCTGGATAAGGAACTGGCTGGATGGCCGCACTCAGAGAGTTGGGGTCAATGGCTCAATATCCCAGTGGAGA
>WBMW01004178.1:120892-133200 GCA_013396635.1 Penelope pileata
AGACCTCACCTGGAGTATTGTGTCCAGTTCTGGGGCCCCAAACACAAGAAGGATGTGGAGCTGTTGGAGCGGGTCCAGAGGAGGCCACGAAGATGATCAGAGGGCTGGAGCATCTCCCCTACGAGGACAGGCTGAGGGAGTTAGGACTCTTCAGCCTGGAGAAGAGAAGGCTGTGGGGGGACCTGATAGCAGCCTTCTAGTACATGATGGGGGCCTACAGGAAAGCTAGGGAGGGGCTTTTTACAAGGACAGGTAGTGACAGGACAAGGGGTAATGGCTACAGACTGAAAGAGGGCAGATTTAGACTAGATATAAGGAAGAAATTCTTCCCTGTGAGGGTGGTGAGACACTGGAACAGGTTGCCCAAAGAAGTCGTTGATGCCCCCTCTCTGGAAGTATTGAAAGCCAGGTTGGATGGGGCTTTGGGCGACCTGGTCTAGTGAGCGGTGTTCTTGCCCATGGCAGGGGGGTTGGAACAAGATGATCTCTAAGGTCCTTTCCAACCTGAACCATTCTATGATTCTATGATTCTATGATCTTAAGGCATGTTATTAAAGCGATAGAGCACAGTCAGTCTCTTGATTAATGATAGAATCATGCTCTGTCAGAATATACATGTACATTAATGTTACATTACCTAGATTAAACATGGTCCTTTAGAAGAAGAAAAATAAGAAATGAGGATTTCACAGATTTAGTGGAGTAATTCTTCAGCATTCCCTATTATCCACTAGAATACTTATTTCTTTGTTTAAATACAAGTCTTGCTAGGAAAATATGGGAGATGAGCCAAATAAGTTGTTGAAACCATTGCTTTTCACCAATTAACAGGAGAGAAGGAACATGAAGTACATCCAACATTTATTCTAAGTGACATTGCATCACTGAACCAAAATCAGGCCTTAAACTCTATGCATAAATCCATGAACTCAGCATGCTCAAAGTTTACTGCAACTGTTATTAGTGGTTTATAAAAGTTGTGGCTTGAGTTCTTAAACTTCTGTTGCTTAACCAACCCAAACAGTGGTTGATCTGTTGAACACATATAAGCGAAGTCTATTTGGTTTAGATTTATAATATGTTTTCATTACAATGGATTGTAAGAATATAAAATAGACGAGGTATGTAAAATGATCTTTATAATGGCATTTGGTTATAGTATTCTTTGAACACAGTGAAATATCACCAAGGAACATGATGGAAAAGAGGCCCATGATTCCCAGAGGGTATAACTGATGTATCACATCTAGAACGTAATCTGAAGTACAAGAGATTTAATTTATTCCATGACATACAGCCTAAAGTTTGTTTTCAGTTGGATCTGAAATAACGAAAATTCATTTAAGTATGTTTCCCTTTGCAGCTGCCATTGATTACTGTAATCCACAATGAAGTTAAAAGACACAATGGATCAAATCAAGGTATTGGAAAGATAGCCCATTTACAGTACACAAGTAAAGACTAACATATACATGAGAACTATGTTAACTATGATGACTTTTCCCCCCATGCTGTTAGAAAGATTATGATTAATAGCTTAAATACCAACAGTTAGGTCTGCTCACCATGCTATCTTATCTGACTGTCTGAAATGGCATGTGGTGTTAATGTGTTAAATATGATATCCGATTTTTCTTGTGACTTTTTTTTAAAAAACAACATGCGCACACATAAGAAATGTAAGCAATCTGCTATTTTCTCATACAAAGTCTAATACTGTGCATCAGTGAAGATCTTCTAGAGAAAAACTAGGATGTGTATGTAACGTATATTTTTTCTTGCTAATCTGGCTATTTTTCCTTTAGAAGCTCTCCATCTGTCTGTTTTTATAGATAGTTTGCACTACACGACACCCTCTATATCATAAGGCATTTGGGAGTCTGAAATGAAGGGAATGGTGAAGTCTCACACAAGTTCACTCTCTGCCTTGTTCTGTGAAATAGAGGTGTTTCATTTTGTTTGTTTGTATTGGGCTGACAGGAATAACTAATTAAGAAATACAATATTAAGCTTCTTCTCCAGCTAGCTTTGTGATGAAGGAGTGTTTCTTGGGAGAAGTTTCATTGAAACGGAAAGTGATCTGTAGAAATATGTAAACTTTATCTTAGGTATTTGGGGTAGGCCCTGCTGTGTGATATCCCAACACTGAGTAAGCTTGTTAAGTTACTAGTTCTGCAGACTGCAGTGCCACTCATGTTCTCGAATGAGTTTAATTTACCTGATGCTTTTTTTTGGTTGTCTATTCATTGGTTACCTCAAAGATAATTTCTTTTAATGTCAGTTAACAACTTATTGTTAGAGAATATTTGGTGGATTTTCTTTTAGGTGTCATTTTATGGATGTATTGCTTTAGAGTCTTCTATCTTGATCACACTGAGAATAGAGGAACAGAATGAATATTCTGCCACAAGCAGCCTGGCTTTTCCAGTGCCATTCCAGATGTATGAAAGATCTTCCAGTAGGTGACTGATTCACCTAGCATAACAGTTTTCCTCCATAGAACAGACTTTTCTCAGTTTTCCTGATCCCCAGAAAATATTACTGATCTGATAGCATTACAGAAAAAGAAATACAGAAATATTTCCTGCCCAGATATTCAGTAACACAATTATTTCACAAAATCACCATCACTTCTAAAATTTGTCATTTTACATTATAATTGAGCCCCAGAAAACTATTCTCTTAGCTTACCTTGTGTTTATTAAGCGCTTTGGATCGTATTTTCATATTAATTATTTCATTTATGATAGAAACACTGATAGAAACATCAGTTAAATGGCCTACTGGGTTCAGAAGGCAATTAATCAATGGGATCTCTGTGGTGGCCAGTATTGACCTGCATATGGTAATGCTGGGACCCATATTCTTTAAAATATCCATCAACATCTTAGATGTTAATTTAGATTGTACCCTTAATCAATATTTTTATGATACCAAGCTGTGGTATACAGGTGTTTCAATCCACAAGGACTTTAAGGACTGAACCAACAAAAACCTCCTGAAGTTCTACATGGAAAATTGCGAAGTCCCACATCAGTGGCAGAATAGCACCATTCATCAGTACATGGGGATGTAGTGATTCTATTGAAGAGTAGTGAGGTGTTTTTGTTGAGGACAGGTTTAATACCTATAATGAATAAACAAATCACAGATGTCACAAGAAGCACAGCTATTTCCTTTAATGATGATGAGATTACTACCGGAATATGTTGTCCAGTCTGAGGGCTCCCATTTTCAGAAGTTTGCCAATAAACTGGAGAGGGTTTGCTATAGATCTTCAATGATCTTGAGGCCCAAGAACACATGACATACAAGAGGAAGCTGAGGGAAGTCATCTTTGTTCATCTTGTGAAATGGAAGACAAGAGGCTGTCTAATAGAAGTTCATTGCTATTGGAACACAGTTGCAAAGAAAATGGAAGAAAATTTTCTCAGTAATAGCAGAAGCCAAAAAATAAGGCCCACAAACTGCAGCCTGTGAGGTTCAGAATGGATAACAGGAAAGTTTTATTTGGAACAGGTCACGCAGGGAGGCTGGGAACTCTTCGAGATTTTCAATGTATGACTATGCAAAGTTATAGCTGACCTGCTCTTGTTGGCGATAGTTGCTCCTGGAACATATGGAGGACAAGACCACTTCCAACATTTCTGTGATTCTGTGGTTTATTTTCAAGACATACTTTGTGATTCTTACACAATCCTGTAAATGTTGTCCAAGAACTCACCTCAAAATAATCCTGATTCGAAGAAGTAATTTATAATGAATCACACAGCTAATCAAAACTACCTCAATATCAAATACTTCTTGAGCATCTTTCAGTTTCACAAAAGGGTTACAGAGGCCCATTGTTGAACTTAGTGAAACATGCAAAGATTAAATCCATGCTAATGCATTCTCACCTGACAAGTCTCTTAGGACAGTTTTCTGAGAGGAAGGAAAGCAATTAGCTCATAATAAACTTATAAATTCAATCTGTTGCAGTTTAGCATATTCTGCCTCCATAGATAGATTTAGTGTGGGCCAGAATGCAAAAACAGAGGTGTGGTGATTGTAAGAATGTGTCTCTAAGGTATTATGAGGCAAAAAGTACAGCCAAAAAACCTTCAACATATAATTATCTTGGTCTTCTGGTTTCTACATTACTTCATAAAATGTATTTTAAGATCAGTGCCACCTTTCAAGGATCACAACTAAATTAAGTATCTTCTGCATGTAAACATTTGTAACAACATTGGAGTAATTATTGCAATTATTAAAAGCTCAAAAAAATGTTGGGATTGTTTCCAGTAAATGTCACACACATATTCATTTTTGCTAAAGATTCTACTCTGCACTTTTCTATTTTTTTTTCTTTTTTTGGCGATAACTATCAAACCTTAGAAAAAACACAGAAATAAGATTTTGCAGTGTGATTACTATTTTCAACAGTGTAAGAAGTGTTCTGCAAAAGTCACTGTATAATGGCTGCTCATATACTTTTTACAGATTGGACTAAAAACATCAGTTGGAAGAAAGGAGGATAGCATGAAACTTCTGTAAATTGGTCACCATGGCTCACAGGAGTTTGACTTTAGGAATTATTAAGTGAAAGGTTATGTCTAGTGAGGTTAGATGAGAAGATTGTAATGGTCCTGTATTGTTTAGAATCTCTGACTGAATCAGTAAGATTAACCCCCTACAAAGAAAAAAAGAGGGAAAACCATTCTGAGTCAGATGAAAATGTGTCTGTGAATGTACATAAAATAGGTACCCAGTGCAAGATTTTTTTTCTTTAATGTAAATAAAAATTTGATTAACTGAATTATCTGCCAAAAAAAAATGCAATATCGTCTGCGTTAGCTTATTCAAAACTTTCTTCAATATGTAAACACATACACACAAAAAAAGAGGGATTTTTGTATTTCATGATTAGACATCACAGAGAGAGGCTGCTACTAAATAAGGAATAATTAACAATTTGGAAATAAATGGAAAATGAGATAAGCTGAAATCTGTGTTTATTAAAAGATATTAGTCCAATATGCTTAGTGAAAAGACAGTTTTTCTGTATTAAAAAAAAATACGGAAGCTCTTAAATTAAGATAGGTGGTAAATTATTGACAAGTACAGGAAATAGTTAATTGTACTGAATTGAACTGGAAGGTTTTCTTAAAGAATTCCTCAAGATGTGGTCTTGGGGACAGCTAAAAATCTCAATGATAAGTTCAGCACAATGGCCATAACTACTAATGAGTTTTACTGACAGAGAACTGAAAAATATTGTCAATACTGAGGACAGAGATCACATGTGGCTTTATTTTCTTTTAGATGGTCTTTTGAACATAAGTATTAGAAGTGGAGTCATACATTAAACACTGTGAAGAAATTGAGAAATTAGTTTTAATATGACAAGAAAAATGACGGTTAAAGAATAAGAAAACAATTGATTTTATAAGGGAAAATTAAAACTGTGGTGTATTCAGCTTAAGAGAGTGAATTCTGAGAAAGAATTTGTCTGTGCAAACATAGAAAGGAATTATACATCTGGGTGGGGGCAAGATCATCTATGCTAAAAGCGTAGCAGCTCATAGGAGAAAATTTTAATTAAATGTTTGATTAAAAAAATCTCTTAACTGCTGTAGAGGAGAAGTTCTGGAGCAGTTCTCTACCATATATAATTAGGAGAAAAATGTTGAGGATCTCATTGAATCGTTGCCTGTATCTGGAGACTGAAATTAAGGGATTTTCTCTTTTACTTGTTTGTTCTTAATTCTATTTACTACCTCTTCTATTCCCTAGAAAAACAGTATGTATATATTTACTTACTGAAAGTGAGTCATCACTATCGCAACCCTTTTAGGAAGAATAACTCCATGTTGTACAGTTACTTTGGAATATAGGCTACGGTCACCTGCTACAGGAGTCACACATCAACATTGCTGGCATGCCTGTAATTCTGCTTTTTGAAAATATTTTTTATTACCACTTTCTGCAACCTTCTACCTTCTCCCATATCTTTATCACCTTTAGTCCGCAGCTTTTAGAAAAGGTCAGTAACAACGTCTTCAGTTAATTGCAGCAGCATGGTGTGCTGCAATCATCTTTGTCTGACAGAGTGGGACATGCAAGATGCATGGTTGTGATGACACCAAAAGGCTTTCCTCAGAACTGTGTCAAAAAATTCCTTCATTTCTCTATTTCCTATCAGTGACAATGTTATTCCACTGTGACAAGCTATTAGCAGGGTTCCAGTCACCTTCTCCAGTTACTCAAAGCTGACTTCTCTACCAAATATTCCTAAACACTAAGATCTGCTTTTATAAAGGCTTGGTTCTTAATGTTTTTTGGTAATTTTTGTTCAAGTCTTGTATTTCTATAAAAACACAAACGCAGATGTTGTGATTCTATAAAATTTAATCATAACATTCTTTCAGTTAACCTGCATTCATATATGTTTACGCATATCTTTGCATAGAAGTATGCATTGTTCTAACCTAAATCATGAGTGCACAGATCTTTCAAATTCATTGCAAACTCGATAATGAAAGAATGTAAATGTAGCAGTTTTCAATACTAAGATTTTCTAAACGAATCCTGAACAGACGTTTTCTGGCTTTTTATTAACTAAGCTATCCACTTATTGCCTAAAAATGTGTTTCAGCATGTTTCTCAACAGTTCGCCAGTTGGAATAATCCAAAGGACTGAAATGAGGAGAGGATGACAGAGAACTCTAGAAGTCCCAAGAGGGAAAGATGAGGTTGCCTGCAGGAACCTGCAGGAAACAAATGGAAGCAACACCACTTCTGGGGATGACTGCAGAGTAAAATTATTTGACAATTAAGCATATGATTGCTTACTCATATAGTCCGTTGAGTTTAGATTCTATAACTTATTTTTGAATTCAGACATCATATTTAAACAATATTTTCCCCTTGAAATCTCCTTTTTCCCCTTAAATTCATCCTATCATAAAAATTCTAGTGGTATAGTAATTGTCTCTCTTGAATGACCCGGAATTAAGAATTTATTTTATTTATAGTAAGAGGGAAAAACATGAAAGCAGGAGTTGTGCCACTACTAAGCACTGGATTAAGTCATAATTGGGACTTTTCAATTTAAGCATATCCATCCAAAGAGTTCAGTCAACAAGTAGCTAAGCAGTTGCTGTAGCTGTAATAAGTATTTCCAATGGCATGGAGCTGCATCAGGAGAGATTTAGACTTGATACGATGAAAAGGTTCCTCACCAAGAGGGTGGTTAGGCCCTGGAGCAGTCTTCCCAGGGCAATAGTCACAGCCCCAGGTCTGCCAGAGTCAAGAAGCATTTGGACGATGCTCTCACACATGGGGTTTGATTTTTTGATCGTTCTGTGTAGGGTCAGCAGTTGGACTCAGTGATCCTTGTGGGTCCATTCTAGCTCAGGCTGTTCTATAACTTATGTGTATGAAACTAGTTTCTAGAATTATTTGTATAATCCCTTCTCAGGGACTGAGGTGAGGCTGACTGGCGTGAAGTTCCTTCTTGTTCTTCTTGAATATAGCAATGATACTTACTCTCTTCCAGTCATCAGGAACCTCTCCCAGTCACTATGAACTTTCAAAGATAATCAAGAGTGGTCTTGCTATGACATGAGCTAGTTTCCTTAGGGTACAATATGTTTCTAGTTCGTTTAAGTATTTCATAGAATCATAGAATAGCCTGGATTGGAAGAGACCCCAAGGATCATCAAGATCCAACCCTCCTGCGACAGGTAGTGCCACCAACCTCCAGATCTGGTACTAGATCAGCTTGCCCAGGCCCCCATACAACCAGGCCTTGAACACTTCCAGGAATGAGGCATCCACAATATCCCTGGGCAGGCTGTTCCAGCTAAAAGTTTCAGTGTATATGTTGCAACTTAACAAAATAACATCTAAATTTCTTTTGCAGGATGTATGAGAAATAAGGTTCATTTAAAGCATGCATTTTCACTGAATATTTATTTTCCATTGAGTGTAAACAAAAGCACAGAATGACTTATTTTGACTTTATGTGTATTAGTGATTTACTTTTAAATAAAATTCATATTCACTCTGTTTAAATTATCAATAATTGCATTTCCTTCTCACTTAAAAAATGCTTTGTTTAATCTCACAGTCTATGTAATATCTCATATCCAATGTAGTAGAGCTAGTTTCAAAAATGAACAAATAATCGGCAATGAAACAGCAAAAAACCCAGTAAGTTTTCCAAAGAGGAGACTATAAAACTAATTTAGTATAATCGAATAAAAAATTTTCTAATAAATATTCTAAATGTATTTCTATTTTGAAAAAGACAAGTATTGGAAAGTTAAATCATAAAGAACAAAATGTGGAATATTGATATTATGGTCAATCATATTCTTCCTTCTTCTTAGGATATTTTAGAGCAAATGACAAACTACCGCACATCAAGGGACTAGCTTCTTTTGTTTTCCATTCCGGTAATATAAGCAATCCTGATCACTGTAATGGTGCTAAAGTGTAAGAACTGTCTGCATGGATAAGTAGTGATTTACTGTTGTTTAAAAATCTTGTATTTGAATTATATATCATATTAGACCTAATTCAACTGAAGAATTTTGGCAACTACCTACTATTTCTCAAAACCAGTCATTTTTAAACTTTCAAAATAGTTTATTTTAGTATAAATACATTTGTTAAAATTTATTTTTTTGCAGAATCAATTGATTTATGTTGTTGCATAGATATAAACAAAGCTAGCATTGAAATCTGAAGAATTTGCTTTTGTAAACATATCTCATGTTTCTAAATATTCTTTCTTACTGACCTAGAAAAGTCATATTGAATTGCATAAGGCTTCACTATCTGTATGGAAAGTTATTTACATTTTATTGAAGGCTGTTATTTTGGTGTAAATCCTCAATTTCTAAATCCTCACTCATAGTGCAAGAAACTATACCTCAGCATCTAGCTCTCCTAACTGTCTTTGTCTTACCAAAAGAAAAGACACATAAGATTGTTTTGTGTGTGTAAAGAAGGAAAAGAACTTTAGAAGTTTATCAGGAATGCTGGCAAACCTTTAGTATTTCACCCTTCCCAGCAGCGTCTTCCACAAGGCCTTCTCTTCAGCACACAAGGATTTCTCTTCAATTATGCTGCCTGTTCCCACCTCCAGGCTAATGAGCTACTCTGAAAATTCTACTTGTATGTTCATGATAAAACCCTATAACTAACAGTTACCTTTAGAACAATCAGTGAACATCCTTTAGTTTGTATTAGAGATAGATTCCTGCATAGAATCACCAGAATGAGTAGAACATCTCTGATACCAAACCCAATCTGACTAATTCATGTCATGATCCCAAACCTGTATGCTATAAACATTATAAGAGGCTCTTACAATTTTAATTTTCACTGCTCAAGTCAGCTAAACTGTAGACTTGAAAGAATGTTCCCTAGTTCCATTTTTTACATTGGGAGAAACTGTTATCCTCTGAGCAGCAACTTGTCACTCTCACATTCCAGCCCAGCAAGGCTCCTCAGAATGAAAGCCTGCTCAATTTTTATTTCAAGATATAGACAAAGAAGGAAGGGATCTTGTCAGCTTGTTGTTTACAGATGCAGCAATGATTATCTATGGAATGATCCCTGAAGGGTTTTAGGCCTCTTGTACCCCAGCACTCAGCAAGATGATTTACTGTGTGAGTGTCATACCATCCTGCAGGGCATGGAAGGCTATGGAGATGCTTTTGCTCTGAGGTAGCACCTCAGAAACATCCCAGAGATAGCTCTGTGCTTAAATGCCACGATGTGACACACTCTGATACTGTTTTTCTGTCGGAAAGCTCTGTAAGTTTTTTTTTTTTTCCTACTTCTACGTATATGTTTAAAACTCGGCTGATTTATAATTCTTTCAGAATTAATATTTCTTTTCCATACATTTAGTAGCCAGTGCTGCTTTTGCACAATTGTAGATCATAGCAACAGTGCTCATCCTGCTGCAGCTGCTCTGGCTTTCCAATGTTTTGTCACATTGTTTTCAACTATCTCATGCTCCTAAACAATTAAGGTATGACAGACAATTGTGAGTAAAGCATTTTGGAGAGGATGTGCTTAAGCTATTGCAGAGGTTCCCTAAACATACTGAGAGCCTGAATCAGCTGGACTGAAGAAACTAGTGAACAAGAAAAAAGTCAGTGGGCAGAGAAATATCCAGTGCTTATAGGTTCCTTAAACTCAAGATGTTTTCACTACATAGAGAATCAGAATATGAATCCAAATACAGTTGCTTGAGTGACCAGAAAGGGGGAACTTGAATTTGTCTGTGACAATTTCGGTATTCTTCACCAATCAAAAAGAAGAGTTGCGTTACCAGTCAGTTTTCATAGCATTCTTTTTCAGGAAATTCTGAAGAAAAGAATGGTTTGGGTAATAGAGAAAGCAAAACAAAACAAGTAACAACAAAAAACAGACAGTTTCAGTCCATTTTGGGAACATTGTAATTCCTTTCTTGATCTTCCTGCCTTCCTCCTTTGATTTCTTTTTCTTTTTCCTTCTTTCTTTCTGCTCATTCTTTCCTTCTTTTCTTCCTTCCTTCCTTCCGTTGCTCCTTCCATTCCTCCTTTCTTCCTTTCTTCTTTTCTTTTTGTTTCCTACTGATGGAGAGCGAAGTTTAACAATATTATATTGTCATTATTATTGACTTTACATCCACTAACATTTTACTTTTGCATATATTAGATTATACATTGTAAGTAATATAAATAGAAAAAGTGCAAGATTTTATCAAGTTTTTTGATATTCTGCCTAGGTATTGTCTTTATATCAGTAATACTTGGAAAAAAATGGTGCTAAAACACAATAACAGGTGTCATTAGTGAAACAGCTTGTTTTTCATAATCACTTTACAAATGTTTGAAATAACAAAATGTTCAGAACACTTGACAAGCTCAAGTAGGTTTCATTGTTACATGCACACCCAAAAGCAGCATAAACTAATATATATAGTCAACTGTGAACAGTTCTATGAATTCGACACAATCACAAGAAAGGAAAATATGCAAATTAACTGAAAAAATGGGATTTTACACAGAGTAAAATATCCTAAATTATATCAATTAATTATTATGCTTTGAGTAATATTAATTCAGACGCACCTTCTAAAATGACAATTTTAATTTAAGAATATTTAGACTGTTGCACAATGTTCTCAAAGTACATCTGGTTTGTTTTTTACTGGTTTTGATACATAACAACGTACAAAAGTTATTCTTAACAACTGAGGATCTGTGACAGTGTGAGATGAAAAACAGTCATGGAGCACAAAAATATATAAAGGTCTATATAATGATTTCTTCTCATATTTGTCAAGGAACAAGTGTAAAGCCACAGAACTCATAGGAAAAAAGCATATCAGAAGGCAGATGGTAGGTTACGTGCAGAAGGGGGAGGGACTGAAAGTCCAAAATTAAATCCTTGAACTCCTGATTTCTGGTGCTTTTAGGTAGCATTAGCCTGCTACTTACAAACTGCAATTGCTACAGACTGTACATTTAGGGTAGCACCTGGTCTAAGGATAATTGTCAAGGATGAGTCCCCCAGTTAGTAAAAGTACATGGGCTGATGGATGTAAGACTCGTGGTGCTTTTGTGTGTAGACAGTTAAAACTGGGGAAACAAGTGTTTAATGGGTCTGAAAATACACAGGTGTGTCAAAAAGGGTTCCTGAAAAGAAGTGGCTGAGGAAAGAAGGATGTCCATGCCTGAGTGCGCTCACTGGCTCTATAATAACTTTTCACCATTGGGACTTCCCCAGCCCTGCCCACAGCCCAGGATACCCTCGTTATCATCTTATCTCCAGCTCCACCACAACTCTGCCATCTCTGTGAGTCCCTCACCTCCTCATTTACCTTCCACCAGCCCAACCCCTGCTGCTTCCTGGTAAGGCAAGCAAGAACAAATAAGTGCAGCAAGCATCTTGCCTAATCTTCCCTGGACAAATGTGACATATTCTCCCTGTTTTGCCCCTGCTGTCAGAAGTGGGATTTGGTTCCATGACTTTTGAGGTGTCTCAGGTGAGACCAAAGGACACCTATCCACAGGGGATCTGGATATGTGGGTATGCTTGAGAATGAAAGAAAGCAAATCACTTACCTTGCTTGGTTCTCTCTTATTCACTCACTCCCAGCCAAGCACCACATTCACTGGGACTCACCTTCCCTTCCAGTTCCCACTGCTTATGAAAGTCATGCAGAAAGTGGTGTATACGTAACACTAATTAAAGATTAAATAACTAAATCCAGTATAAATCAGTTTCTGTTTTGTTTTGTTTGTCATAGAATCATA
>WBMW01004180.1:436-14605 GCA_013396635.1 Penelope pileata
TTTTTTTGTGTGTGTATGTGTCTGTGTGTCTATGTGTTTTTCTGACTGTTCAAAGTTTTCTGTGTTGAAACAATTCATCTGTCGATTTTCCCTTGGATAATTCCTTGCTGATTGACTTCTTCCAAAACTTCAGATTACCATAGATGTATCATGAATTCCCCTCTAAATCTCCTTGAAAAAAAGTCCATTTGGCACCGAATTTTTTCTAAATAGGAATCTAGAATTGTATAATTTCCACATGCAAATGTAAAGATTCCCACAGTAAGAAACATGTAAGTTCACAGTATAGTTTACAGAGTATTTTTGTTTACAGGCCTACATATTGTTAAGAAACTGTCATATGGATGACACAGACTTTTGCTTCCTTTCAACTCCTCACACATTTACATTTACTTTCAACAAAGCATTTTTGAGTATATTTATCTTAGGTGTATTTGAGTGGAAGTCATTACAGGATATGCCTAATGCTGAATGAAGGCAAGCTGACTGATATGAAGGCTAAGTGACTTATGTGCATGTAATAGGCTTGGCAATCTGTTTGTCTGAAATACTTCACCCAATTAGCAGGTGTTGATCCCATTTGGAAAGGCAGGGTGTAATCTGATTTCTCTAGGAGACAGGTGATCACCCCACCCAGATAGAAAAGATAGATGGGAGAGACTCTTCAGATCTAGACTGTGGTAGCAACTTAAATTTCTATTGGGCTTGGTGAGACTACTTGACTTGAAACCGAGCAGTATAGTTCATTACTTTGATAATAAATGCCCAAAATGTGGAACAACTTTAGTCTATAGAGCAAAAGCAATTTTGTTTCAGTTATGGTCAGAAAATAACTGTCTTCCACTTGACCTCAAATCTTCCTAGTGTTTTGAGTTATTCCTGAAATGGTCTTCTGTTCCTTAAATAAATTAATTATGTGCTGTAGGAAATAAATACTACTGAACAATATAACAATTCAAAATGAAAGAAGTTTCTTACTAAAACTCCTGGAAAGGGTTAGTGTACAACAATCATGTTGTCACTGCAAAATCCTGAAAACTGAAAACCAATTTGCTGGACTGCATCCACAAAAGACTTTGGTTTATCTTGCTAACTACATATTAACCAGATATACAAAAATATGAGCTGGTCCTTAAAATAGGTATATCATGCTGCAGCCTTTTCTTGGCATCCCTGAAGCTGTTCACGGGTCCAGAACAATTATCTACATCTGCTCAATGAAGATTTATGGACTGAAAATATGTCTCCTAATCTAGACATACTGAACACAGAGTAATTTGGAGAAACTTTACTTCTTAAGACCTCAAGCTAGGCTAGATGATTAGTGCTAACAAAGATTCAAAGACCTATTTCACTTACGCGTTTAGTCCTTGAAATCAAAGTACCAGTAGTGATCAGCAGATTTACAGGTACGCAGACAGACAAGAAGTCAGGCAGGTAGGGAGGCATTTTTTTGTTTCACCATAACTAACACAAAGCAGGAAGCAAAGGAGATTTCCATCTGCTGTGCAAGTGTTTTGATGATAAAACTATTTGCTAATACGGCATGCAGCTTCGTGGCTTGAAGGAATCAGGATATGTCTGCTTTTTTTCAGTATCTTTTTTTTAATCACATCCTTTGTTAGTTGGCTTTTTGTTTCTTGTTGTGGTGCTTTAATGGTTTAAATTCAAGCAGACATCCTGCAACTTGAGTAAATTATACATTTTAAATATTTTCATGAACTCTTTCCATATCAAAATATCAGACAGATAACAGGTGTAATTTAATTGGGAAGATAACTGGAAGTATAGTAAGCTGTACTAGGCAACCAAGAATGTCTTATCTATCCTCATCAGCACACTCAGTAAGAAATTTCTCAGGGCACATCTCAATAGCAGAGGAAAATCTAGCTATGGAATTAATCAAGTGCTTGTCTGTAATGCTGGCAGTGGGGACTATATCTAAGAGTATTGTCTTTCCGGACATCTTGGGAGTATTTGAGTTCTCCAGATCACAAGAGCCACTGTGTCTCAGGATCTGTCAGTTTTTTTGAAGCTCTAAGGTATTGAAGGCCTTTAGGGTATGATTAGAATTCAGTTCAAAAAATAACATAGATTTATAGAAGCAACAAGATATTTTGTTTGCCTAGGGATATTCAAGGTTTCTATTGGATAAGGTTTTTTTGTTTGATGACTATTTACTTATTTGATGGACATTGACTGATCAGGATGTAATCCCTAAGGACTAAGTTAATAGAAATCCCCTTCTATAACAGACCCCTGTACGTTCATAGCAGTAAGTCACAGTCACAACAGATGTTTTCATGCCAGCTGTGTGCAATGCTGGCCTCCCCCTTTCTAATTTCATACACCTACGTAGTCAAGTTCAGTTGGAAGGTTATCTCATGGAGTACAGGTGTCAGGCATAATTTCCCCACCCATCAGACACTGTGAAAATTTTCTAGTACTGGGAGACATTCCTGTTGCTACCAGTGCAGCACTTAGAATAATGGCTTTGCAGCAATGTTACCAATTAGCTTACTCCAACAAAATAATTTTTTTAAAAAACATCTCATTTTAACAGGGCTGGAATTGCTTGCTGTGTTCCCTGCCTATTTCAGGTCTGTTTAAGCAGACTGTGCTTTTTGACAAATGTTTTTAAGTGCTACTGTAATACAAAGAGAGAAGCAGTAAAAATTCTTAAATAATCTTACTGCATTTAAAAAAGAACTTGCACACAAGCAGCAATAGCTATGAAAGCATGTTCATTGTAGCGCTCACTCTAAAGAGGACTTTTTTGCACATGCTGATGTGCTAAAGTGTTTGCAGAATGTAGTTGATCCTAATACTTCATGTACAAGTTATTAAATATATTTTTATTGCACTAACACTCTAGAAATATTTTCCCTGAAACAATGTTATCACACACTGAAAAAAACACTTGGCCCATACAGACTGAAGTGATTGCAGCTGGCGGTAGCCCACTAGCAAAAGAGAGAAGTGAAAAAGCTCCCTGATAACTTGGGAACATCTTTCAACAGTATGATAAATTTGAATGACAGAGGTAGTATCAGGGATTATTTATTCTCCATGGATATCCCTGACCTTGCCACTTGAGAATTCAACTAATTAGACAGAAGAAAAAAAAAAAAGTAAACATATTAAACTCACGCATGGGACTTAATATGGAAACTGTCCACCTACTTTAATTTGAAAGACAAAACATGTATTTGTTTGTCCAGCTGTTAGATGGTAGCTTTAAATCCCCTTGTCCATCCAATTTAGACAAAACCTTCTGATATTTTAATCACTTGGCTATATGGGAAGATTGAAATAAAGGAAGAATTTATGATAGGGTCTGATCCCTATCTGGATTAAATCAGCAGAAAACTGTTGAAGCTAATAGATTGTTTGGTCTTCTACATAGTGCCCTGGATAATCTGGTCGTTCATTTTTACTGTAATATCTGTGAAGCAGTATGACTACCAATGATATTTTTTCTGAAAAAAAAAAAGAAACAAGAAGAAGTATCATTAAAATAAGGAAAAAAGATCTAGATGTTAGTTGGTCACAGCGACTTACTCCTTAAACTTCCACTTAAAAAGACGCCATTGAAAACTCTTTGCTGCATCAGTAATCCAGATCGAAGGATGTAAGTTCCAGGCTTCTGGGGAAGAGATAATTACTGGAAACTCATAAAACCCACCTAAATTCAGTTTTAATTTTCATATGTAGAGCAGATGTTTTGACAGATGGATGGACTTTATTTTTATAAGTGTCCGGGAAAAGTCTGCATAACACAGCCTAATCAGTGTTACATATCTGTGGTGTTTGTTTTTCAATCTTTCTGCTTTTGGCTCCTATGCTGTGGTTGCAGACATTTCCTTTGTAATTTATTTTTTCAGGCTAATCTCTCTCTCCACAATTCCTTCTATCGATTCGATACATAAATATTGGAAATCTCTTAAAAATTGAATGTTTATGTTTGGTTAGTGTCAGACATACTGATCTTCATATGGTGGGTGTCCTGCTGGAACACTTAATTAACACTTTATCTTCTCTTGAAGACAAACCCTCTGTCCTTATGTGTAATATTCGATATTGGAATTTAGACTTAAGATCTCTGCCCAGACACATAGGACCTCTTTAATTCACACTTTGAATGTGTGACAGTCTAACAGTTTCTCAACTTGTTCTACAAATAGTTTAGTGCAGCAGAACTTGCAGTAAAATTGGTTTGGCTGCAACATCCTAACATGATGGAAATGACTTTAGCTACTTCAATTTCAATAAATTTTCAGTGTTGCACATAGCATAGTCGGAACAGAGTACGAACCACTTATTTGTGCTTTAGAGGATATTGGCAATCATGCCATCATGGTATGGTTAGTTTACAAAAGCAACTCCAGTATTTACATGGTGAAAATTTAAAAAAGGTAGCTATCTAAAGAAGTTCTTTCTGTGAGGACAGGGGAAGAAAGACCGCATAGATTATGCTATGAGGTTCCAGGCATGATGCTGGGGCTTAGCTTCTTAGATTTTAAGATAGAGATGATTCAACACAAGGCCAAAGGCAGAACCTACAGCTCTCAGGGAAACCTTATACTATTTATTGAAATAGAAATGAAGATTAATCCTCTCCAGGGCTAAGCAAGACAAATGAATGGGGGTTTTCAGGACTACAGTAACTCCCACATGATTTACCTAATTTTCTCTGTGATTGTCTACCTCAGTCATTCTATACCATATGCAATCACTTATGCTTTCTGCTGTATGTACATGTATATACACTCAATCTTTAGGACATAAACCTGTGTTTAGCTTTATACAGAAAAGCTTCCTAATATGAAACTGTCCATTATAAGAAATAATATTATTAGGTGGAAGAATTTGTGATTATTTATTATGATGATTCCAATTCTCCTCTTTTTTAAAATGTTTTTTCATGAAATATCCAAGTTATACTTTCCTGCCTACATAGAACTCTGCAAATTTTTCATTCATTTTCATTTATATTATTAAGCTAAAAGTGTTTTGAACTCCCACTCCACCCATGATTAAATATATTTAAAAATAAAAAAGATTTTCACTTGAAAAGTAATTTTTGAAAGTCTAATTTTCTTTAGAAAACTGTTTTACTTGAAGAAGAAGGTTTCAAAGGATATGATTATATCCAGAATATGGAACATTTAAGCAACATTCCCTTCCCGGGGAAAGCAAAAGTGAATTCAAAGCTACTTGAGGGCAGAACTGAGATTCAGATAGTTTTTAAATTCCCTGATAATTCGATTATTAAAGCTTCTGCCTCTTGTTTCATTCCTGTTCTTCCAGTGGATATTTTCTCCCATCTACTGTAATTTACCAAGATACTACATTTCTTTTGTAGTCATTGTTTCCTTTCTAGTACTTTGAGTGAAAGGCTTCTTTCTGCTGGCATGGACCTTCGCACCTACAGTATAGTGCTGGCCCGAGGGCCTGGCAGCAGGAGATGTGGCTGCCAACTGGGACAAACCTAACTACAGAGGCAACCAAGTCATTGCAGGCTTCCAGCCAAGGAGGTTGGTTGTTACTTTGTAGTTGAATTGATATAGCCACCAATGCTGGGACCAGCAGAACTGGTGCCGGGTTTCGCAACTAAATACCAGTGCAGTCAAGGCAGGAATGGGGAAACGGATCCTGGATATCTGAATCAGTCATCCACGTCTCATACAGTGGTAGGCTCAAGTCTTCTCAAGGCACACACATTTTCCCTGATTGTAATATCTTTTTTATCATACATGTATGCTGAGATTTAGAGTTTAAATGAATCATTCAGAGCTGTTAAAGTTGTTATAGTGCAGAAGCATGGGAAACTTATCCTTCCCAGAACAATATAAATGGATAAAATCAAGTATTGACTATCACAGAGCAGATTCTTGATCAACTCAGAGTATCACTTGCAAACTCACGGGTACAATGACATATCCACACGTCATGCTGCATCTGTGCAGCTGTGCTTAAGCACAATTAAACAAGGGAAGGACTCTGATTATGCTGCAATTGAAATCAATGAGGCTGTTGCTATTGTTCCTGCAAGAATAGCCCTGTCTCCCAAGCAGGGAAGAAATTTCACTTTGAACTTCCTGAGTTGACAAGGGCTTAAATCAGAACTGTACTTTGATGTCATTTATTGTGGTTTAATATGCCTCTTTATTTATTTTTTTACAATCGTAAAATATATAAAGAAATCTAATCTGTTAGGGAGGTGTATGAGAATTTACTGAATAGACCTTAATGGCTCCTTTATGCAGCTATAAAACACAGGGAAGCTATATGAGCAGTCTGAGCTGTACTAGGAACTTTAAATGTTATATAAATTTATTTGTTATAGTCAAAGGTTTATTGCTCTAAGTATTTACCTTCCCCTTTGTTTAACTAGGTTGTATATTTCTCAGACATCTACAATAAAAAATGTGTTACACAATGAATTAGAGAGCTTAAAAGCAGGGATGAATAAACTAAATTTCTTATAAGCAATATTCAAATAAATATAATACAATACTGGAATAACTATACTAGTATTAACACAGCTGCAATACAATCAATCCTGAACAGCTGAAGCAAAAATATGGCTATGTAAAAGTTAACATCTTTTTTTATTATTATTATTTTCTTTCTACTATAGGCTAATCTGGAGTAATTCAATTAAATTGGTAGAATTTTTCTTATTTCCTTACATAGGAATCAAAGAAGGCTCTACTCCTAAACCAAGGAGGATTTTTCACCTCACTTTTAAAGTAGTAGCTATCTAAAACCTTTTGCTTTATGCTATAGGTAGCTGAACAGTATTTAGTGAATGTATATAGTGTCACAGGTACTATGTTGCTGTAAATCAGAATAGCTCCACTGAAATCAGCAAAACCTGTTTAAACCCATGATGGCTGTAGATCTAACATTTTGCAAAGATGTGTGACCATTGACCTCTGGTATTTCGTGTTCTTCAGGCAGATAATTATTAAAAACTTTTAAAAAACATAGTAGACAACAAAGACATTTACATGTCTTTATCATGATACATCAAGCCAGGCAAGGAAAAGCATAATCATACTGGAACAGCCACATGGTTAAATTTGTCGTGGTGCAACACTAAGGGTGAAAATTCTGGATTCTTTAATAAAACAGAAATCGTTGGTCAGTTTTAAATTAAGCAGAGTCAATATGAGATACTTCAGATGAAACATGGAATATCAACATTTAAGAAAGGATCTGTTCCAACTTTGTTCATTTCTAATGTTGTATAAATTTACAATATTTGCTAACTTTTAGTTTTGCAGGTATTGAATTATTGATATGCTTGAACAGTTTCTCCATATTTCTTTTATTAAAAAGAACAAAAAAAATTAAAAATAATTTTGAAATACAGTGTAATTTAGTTGATTTGTGCCAGGCATTTGCTTAGTACTCTACCATTCTGACAGTGGAAAGCAGTTTGTGATTACATATAATAAATGTATGCTCATGTTTATATGTGTGGGAGGAAGAATATGCATGCAGTAGAATTTGTGTGTGTTTTTATTAAGAAAAGTCAGAATGGAAAGAATTAAGAGAGACCCCTGCTAACATCCATCTCTATTTCTTTCAATTTCCTGTTGGATTACCTTAACTGTCTGTATGTTTTCTCATCCATGTCAGTTGGAAAGATAACTTAAGTTGTCAGCAGTAGGCCAAAAACATAGTATGGTTCTGTGTATTTTTCTCTGGGGTATTCTTTTTGGTATTTTGTCATTATCTGTTATGAAAATAAATAATAAAATTGGAAGACAAACGTCATTTTGGAGCAGTCCATTGTGTAAAGCAGGGAATCAGTATTTTATTTAAGTTTGTTGTTTGTCCAAGTGGTAACCTAAAGCATGCCTCAAATTGCACATGCTTTTTTATGGCAGAGACATTATTTTCTCTTTGAGATTATCTAGTTAAGTTAGCAAACAATTTACAGAGAGAGAAGATGCCAGTCAATGAGATCTCTGTAGAGATGGCCATGGGCCCTGGAATACTGGGAGAGTTACAGCTGAATACTGTACCAAAGTCACCAATATACACAGAAAAGCTTCCTCAATTTTTCACACAAATGTTGCTGGAAATGGCTATTTTATTTCACTGTTCTCACTTTTCTCTTATTTGAAATCCATTATTTATAATTGTGTTAGTAGATTGATTCATAGGCATTGACATTTATTTTCATTGTTAGACCCGATTGAAGTGAAAATATTAAATAAACAGAAAAAATCAACATCTTGACTATCAGGTTAGACATTGCCATTTTAATACCATGGGGCATTAATGATGACATTTTTGCTAACAGATAACAAATTATATTTGTTCTAGGAACTGTTAGTACTTTTTTGAGTGTTGAGAACTAGAATTACTCATGATGGATAATTTAGTCAGGTAAAGTCCAAGTCTTGCATTGCTTACATTCCAGGGGTCGTACACAGTTGCAATAAAGCTAAACATACGTATTCATATTTTTAAAACTGATTCCTAAGCATAGATAATGGAAGTGAGACAGCATTCATATTGTTGTTAGAAATGTTATATTAATGATTTGTTTTTCATCAACTCCTTCCATCTGGCCCATCTTTTTTCTGTTATTTAATTGAATACAAACGGTCCATTTTTCTTCATTATTTCATTCTGACACATTTCTATAAATGGTTTTTGTCTTACAAACATGGCAGTGCCATAAATTATGAAAAGTGTCTGAAACAAAAATGAGGAAAATTTGCTATATAATTCTTTCTTCAGGGTTGGACAATTTATTAAATGACAAACAAAGATTTGAATGAGATCCTAAACAAGGTTGCTAAGTACTTCAGCTAAACATGCTTATAAACAGCTTGAAATGACCACACCTTTAAAATCTGTTCATTCAGCCATATATCCACAACACAGAAGCACTCCCATTAGTCATAATCAGTTAATTAACTCTGTGGATAAATGTTTTATTTTTTTTTCATTTTATTTGCAGAGAGAATGTGCTAACTTCATCAAGGTGCTTAAGACCTATAACCAAACACACTTGTACGCCTGTGGAACAGGGGCTTTTCATCCAGTATGCACCTACATTGAAGTTGGAAGCCATCCTGAGGTAAATTGTCTTAAAATAATATTTCTCTTTTCCCTCATTCAATCTTTATTGGTGTTTAGCCATGACCCCTCTCTGCCAAAATGCATATTCACTTGTTTCTGTGACTCAGTGAACAGATCTGGTAGGGCCTGCTCCTCACTTTGCCGCTGATATGCTGATTGATAAATCACAACTGAATCTGTGCTTTTCTCCCACACAAAGCATCCTTTCCCCCAGGGTCTTAAATAAATGTCAATAAGCCCATTCTGCCTGGTCCATAGTTCAATCAGTGCCTTTGCTCTGAGACCACCTTTGTCCTTTAGTGTCCTACTAGTTGTTACAGCCTGATATCCCAGCAGCTTTCTCCCAGCTTGGAATTAAAATAGTGTTACATACTCATAAATTCCACGTCTCAGATTTCTCCTAACACACCAACTGTTTTTCATATGCAACTTAGGTTTCCTTACCTTTTAGTGAAAAATAAATAATTTTCCTCCCTTTTCCTCATTTTTTAAATCTCTCTTTTGTTGACTTTTGCTTAGTACTGCAGAAAGCATAGAGTAGCTCTTGCGCTGTTTTGTCAGTGATTGTTGTAATGAAATAGGTAAGCATGATCTTCTGTGAAAAACAGTGTCATTCACAGAAAGACATAGGGCCATGCTGGTTTTGCTGGCTGAAGATGATACGAGGAAGTCTCTATGCTCCTGCAGTTGATTCCGTTTCAGTCCTTTTCCTTCAAGAAAAGCCAATCTTTTCCTATTAATCTGAGAACAGCATAAGATAAGTAAATCCACTTTTCTTTCATTCTGACTCACCCTTGCTCCATGGTCTGTTTCGGTTTAGCAGCCAGACTCCTGATGTGTTTTCAGCAGTCATTTCATTTAAGGATACATTTTATTGGTGAATCTATAGTTATGTTACTCGTAGCTTCTGTGATCTCTAAAGAACAGCTCTTTCAACTTACCTTATGGTTTTGCAGTTCAGGTTTTCAGATTTCTCTGAAAAGAAAGATATCATTGTTAAGTGAACGAGGACTCAATTATTTAAAAAGCGGAAATTCTTCTTGCAGAAAAATTAACAGACCTTTTGAGTGTTGACTTTATAGTCTGGAAACTATTCTTCTCTATAAAAATGTCTTTTGATATTTGAAACATGAGTCTTTATAATGTTGTAAACATAAGGTTTTGAAGGGATAAAGGAATTGCAGAGTATAAGTTCTTTTGTTGATTTTTTTTTGTTTGTTTTTTAAATATACATATATATATATATTTGTTAATGTGTTATTCCAGAATGCATTCTTGGCAATTAGTGATTATCTCTTGACCACACACAGTATGTCATTGCTTACTGCATTAAACAGATTCTGTGCTTCCTGAGATCCACTTGGGAATTGGTAGACATATTAATTAACTCTAGTTCCGTAAGATATGTGTCAATCAATCCTTGGCTATCTGCCAAATGAATCTGTCTGCAGAGAGATAGCTGGTATGAGGTCATTTATTTCTACGTTTGGCTGTTTTATGACTGTGCCATAAAACTAACACACACTTTATCAAGGATTTGTAGAAAGGATGATCTGAGATGAGAGGCCAGATCCAACCTTGGTTTAACATCCTGTGTTTTGAAAGACTTGAGTCAATGATGCATTTGGCCCAGGAGCTGAAAGATGATGTTTGTTTTAGATTCCTTCTAGCAGTCTATGACTATCAACAAAATCTAAATCATTGCTTTTTTTGGTCATTCATGTGAGAAGTTTGTTAGTGCCCAGTGCATTAGTCATTCTCATGAACCGTAGTTTCAGCTTCACAAGCCAGAGAAAAGAGGATGTTCCTCTTAACTGCCACGGTCACTGTTAGCTTCCGATTTCCTTTTTATATTTCAACTATGAGTGAAATCATCCTCACCTTCTGTTTTTGTTTCCTCTGGATGACTGTGGAGGAGGAGATACTGCCTTCTCAGTCCAGCTCTGCCTGTGCAGAGAGAAACTGAGGCAGGAGGGAGGAAGCAGTACCCATCTAATATCAGGCTTTGACAACTGTGATTGTCAGCCTGTGACCTGCCCCGTGCAAAGGCGATAATTGGTCGAGTAAGTGAATTGATTAGGTTTGCAATGAGAAATGGTCTGGACTGTCTCTCTCTGAGCTAGGGCCTTCCCTTTTACGACAATAACACAAGCAGCAATTGCAAACCTGCATCTTCTGCAGGAGCAGGAATAAAGAGGAGGGTGTTTGATTGACAGCAGTTATTCCAGACACCGAGAATGGGGGGATACAATGTTAACCCTGCAGCCCTGCACTCTGCCTTTCTAAGAGCCAGCTGGTTTATGTGATCATGTCAGACAGCAGCACTGAACATGTCAAAGGGCCACTGCTTCCGCATCACAAATAGTTTGCAACTTCACAGCATACTTAAAAAAAAGATAAAAAGAAAAAGTGAAGCTGAGAGGTTGATTTTGAGTTAAAAAATTGCCATCTAAAACATTTCCTGAAGATTCGTTTTTGGCCACAAACTTGTGGAAAATTAACTGACTTCACCATCGTTTATTTATTTTAAAGCACTTAGAGAGGTAAATGTGAACTGATTAGAGGAATGGTTGGGGAATGTACCTACTGTCTAATAAGACTGCTTGTTTATGTGACGGCAGAATAGAACCCACCTGGCTGAATCTGGTTGAGGAGAGGAAATTAGTGTGTGTCAAACTGAAAAGGATGGAAAAAATGCAATTTAAAGAAAAAAGTGGGAAGCAATACAGGAGACATTGGAAGCAATTGGCATAGACTGCAAGAGGCTGGAATATGGTACCATTCGTATGACTGGGGAAAGGAAATAAATTGCTTTGTGCGACAGTCATAAAGTAATGGGAATATGAATTGTTAAATCTGTTGAATATCTCTTCGATATGAAGTACAGTATTACAGCCCCATTCCATAGTTGAAGAAAACCATTTCTAGTGATGAAACTAGGCAGATCTAGTTGAGTTTGATGAAGTACAGTATAAGAAATAATAATAAAAGGTAAAAGGATATGAACAGCATGCTGTGCATCTGATTAAAAATGATCTGTGCAAATGTATACAGCCTAATATGTTGTGAATTACATTGCATTCTAAGGAGTAAAGCAGACTAATCTGTGCTTAAATCCATTCCAGATGTGGGAGTGAATAACCACAGTATTTAAAGAGAAGAATAAAGTTAATGTTTGAATAGACTTTAAGCACGTTAGCCATGAGTAAGCAGGAAAGAACATATTTAGACAGAACATAACGTGTATATGCACAAAATACCTGAGTAGAACCTAATTTAAACCTTGAGATCATCCATTGGAGAGATTATATTTGTACCTTCACAGAATGGGGCAAAATGGCTCATATGCAAATGTCTATATTTTATGTGTCTGAATTCAAGTGAGGTGTACTCATACAGGCATCAACATCAGCTAGATGTGTGTGGGGACAGACCTAGTGTTAGGTAACAAGCAGCATTCTCTCCAGACAATGCAGTATAGTGCAAGAAAGCAATTAATACACAATACAATCAAGTAATTAGCAGACCTGTGTTCTGCTCCCACTGACTTCTGAGGAAACAGGACTGAATGTGCAGGAATGTTGTCCTTATGGCTGCAAAATTGCACAAGTTAGATCTGTGCTGGAAAGGAACACATCCAACGACAGGGAGACACAGAGGTGCATTAAACCTACTAGAAAATCACAACAGGATGCAGAATGCACCTGCCAGTGTGTGCTTGAGTAGGGGGAAGCAGCCCTGCTCCGTTTCCCCAGGGCTCCCTTCGGGGTAGTTTTGTATGAACAAGTGGGGAACAGCCCCGTTTAAGGAAAGAACAGAATTTTCCATTTACTTAACCCTTACATGCTGGTGGAAGTATAGAGAGTACCCTTTTTTTTAACACTGAAAACAGGCAAAGCAAAGAGCTGTACAAAACTGTTTGCCAGATCCTCGGCAGGAATACATTAAAGTTTCTTCAACAGAAGTAAATCAATAGATGCTGTCTGAAGAACTAACTCTTTTATTGTCTCCTAATTCCAAATTTCTTGTCACTATCTGACAGATTAAAACACATTTTCAACTGGATGAACTTAAAGGGTCTGGGATCCCTTTGCTTGCAGTTTATTTCTCATTCTCAATCAATAAAGAAGCTCTAAGTTTAGTTCAGATTTATGATGTACATAAAACATTAAGTTATTGCATATGAAGTTATATAACGCTACCACCTGTAACGTATTTGCTTTTTCCGGTCTCTGTGTATTTTAAAAATCTCTCGTTCAACTCATAAAATTTTGCTGAATTGTACTTTCTTTTTTTCTCCTTTTGTACTTCACATTAGAAGAGGTCTAGAGTGCATTTTCTAAGTAATGGACATCCTGTTTTTATATATTTCTGCATTTGCTTTTTTTGACTGTCTTTATGCATACATTTATGTATATATTACGCAAAGATATGTGTATAGTGATAGAAAAGCAGTTTTTGTTGTTGTTTTTTTTTTGTTTTTGTTTTTTTTAAAGACATACTTTGAAGGGACACATTACTTGAAGAACTAGTGCTACTGCTGGTAGAAAATATGTTGTGTTTCATTATCTAATATAAAATCCAGGGTGAAACATTGACTTCACTATCAGCAGATGTGGCATAAATTGGCCTAACTTCATTGAAGATAGCAGAGCAGTTTACACCAGTTAAGATTCTGATCTGTGGTTTTTAAGTGAAACATCTGAGCAAACAATTTTTTTAGGTTAAGAATCAATTCAGGCTAATTGACTTCCCATCTAATTAATTACACCTTTATGTAGTTATTATATGCTCGCCAAATCTACATAGAAATGGGAGGGATACTGTTGGAGGATGACCCTTATTTGTGATGACAACCTAGCACTATGATGTAGCAGTTATGTGATACCACAATTATTTATGACATAGCAATATCAAGAACTACTGTAATCATAGAGAATTGCCAATGAAGGAATATCTAGTTTACAAGCAGTAATAGCCTATGTCAGCCCAGAAATACTTGTATTTTTCAGAACAATACAAATCCAGTTGGCACAATACATGAAAATAAACCTTGAAGAG
>WBMW01004180.1:14631-36436 GCA_013396635.1 Penelope pileata
ATTGGAAAATTGCAGGTAACAAACTTTTTTGCAGTAGCGGTGGTTCAGGTTTGCAGCAGTTGGTAGGTAACAGGGTTGACACCATTAGAGACTTATCAGTCCAGACGTCTCACAGGACCAGTGGCCAAAATCACAAAATAAAGGACCTTGATTCCTCTGGAGGCTGCTGGATCTGCAAATCATCACTTATCCTGCTCCATATTACATTGCTTAGGCTACTCCATGAAATCAGGCCTTTCACACATGTACAATTTACCTCCACTTGTCAAAAAGGGTAAATTTAAGGTCTGTAACCTTACTAGCATTTAGGAAGTACATAGTTTATATGCAGTTATATGTAGCTATATATACCATATAATATTTTTTCCAAGCTGTAATTCACTATGTCATTGGTTGGGAAAGGATATGTTGAGAGAACTTTCCAATGACCCAGAGACAATATTTACAGCAGGAGTGCAGTGAGGGAACAGATAAAGTGACGGTCCTTTGTCATAAGACAGCGCAAGTGAGCCATTTGTTTCTGTAATGTTTGACAAGCACTTCCATAAGAAAACCAGGATGTTGTTGGAAGCTCTACACTTTTGTAAGCATCATTGTGCAGCAGTATTTACTTCTTACAGACTGAGTGCTATGTCTCAAATGGCACCTCTTGGTTCATGGAATTATCTTGTGATAAAGTTGCAGAAGTGAAGAAGTACCTTGATTTTTTGAAAAACTTCATAAACCTCATTGCAAACAAATATGAATCAGGAAGATAGTCAAAGCCCATTTATTAGGAAGACCTGTCTTTGAATGCATTTCAGATCTCCTTTGACTTTAAGTACATTTTGAACACTTGATTGCTAAAAAAGAAGCTAAGAAAACTCAGATTTTTCAAAACTCCATTCTGTCATCCTGAACCAAAAGATAATTCCTATAAAAATTTATTTCCAGAATAGACTTTTCAAAGTGAGGCTATTAGTCTTAATATGCTAATTCAGCTGTTGGAATAGTTTAATTTATTAGGTAAACTTTTGTAAATTGAATAGCACACATAGCAACAATGTTTGACATCTTTTCTACTCCTCACTGTTAGGGAAGTCTTCACGGCTGCTACAGACATTTTATCCCAAGCAAAGTGAATTGCTGAAGATAAAAGTGTTGAGATTTTTTTCCAAGTATCCTTAGAAAAAGGATTTTAACAAGACTTGATTTCCCAGTAAAATAATAATATTTACTAAACTTTTGGGGTAAGCCACAAAGTTAAAAATATAATCATTTAGATTTGCAGCCAGTGTTCATTTTCCTGATATAGTCAATGAATAAGGATGTACCTTTATGGCAGCTGAATATTTGACAACCAGCTGATCCATTTTGTCTTCGATTTAACAGCAAAAAGGTTTATTTGTAAGAATGGGACTACTCCAAATCATATACATGCAAAGGATCTGGCTCAGTGTCTTGAAACTCAGATACAATAGAAATACTATTTTGGGGTGAAAGTATTTAGCAAAGGTTTCATGTTTTAATCATTGACAGAAAATGTGAATATTGTAGGTTTTCAGTTGTCATTTGATGCATTCAATTCTGCCCTTGCATATTTCATAATTACACCCAAGCAATTTGGAATCTAGTTATGTCTAAAGTGACAGAAAGTCAGTAATTATGTCTGAGATTCACTCTAAGATTTACAAGTTGAACATTTACATGCAGGAAATGAAATGAAATTTTAAAACTATCGTGAGTCAAAACTGTGTTTGGCTATTTTATTTCTTCAAGTTTATTCCATAGTCTACAGACTTAATTGGCTTAAGCAAAATGGAAACACAGATCTTTCCTAAGTCATACAGAGGATATGTGTAAGATATGCTAAGAAGCAGAACAAAGACAAGGAATCGACAATAGCGATGGTCATTTGTTGCACAGTAGAAAGCACTAATGAATCCCCTAGTATTATTCAAGTCCAATCAGTTTAGCTATTAAACAAATAAGTTTTGTTTAGAACTTGATAAATACATATAAATTTGTTATGGTAGACCTTCCAGTTTATTCCTAAGCAAAAATAATAATAATAATAATAATAATAATAATAATAATAATAATAATAATAATAATAATAAGAAGAAGAAGAAGAAGAAGAAGAAGAAGAAGAAGAAGAAGAAGAAGAAGAAGAAGAAGAAGAATATAAAAGTAGCTCCAGATCCACTTTAATTTATACATATATTTTTAAGAAAATGTAAATTCAAGTCTCTCTGCAGGTGATGTTCTAGCACTCTGTAATTTTGTTTAATTGAAAACTTCCCTAAGATGTATGAATACTGGTAAGAATATGGTCTTTAGAAAGTGTTGGTGTTTGTGTGGATCTGGTTTGATGGAGGCAGGCATTCAATGACACAAAATGAAATTTGATAGTAGCAAAATTCTGTGTGTTTTCTTCCAATACTCAAAAAAAAAAAAAAAAAAAAAAGGCCTCACACAAAGTAAAAAAAAAAAAAAAATTAATTTTTCAAATACAAAAAAAAAAAAAAAAAAAAAAAAAAAAAAGCCTCACACAAAGTAACAGAAAAAAAAAATTGATTTTCTCAATGCAAAAAGAATCCAGCATGAAGGACAGTGTTGATTTTTAACACCTTGCCTACTAATGAGTGCAATTTATGCGCTAGCATGCTTCCACTGAGATAACTAAGAAGATCATTGTTCCCACAGTGTACCAAGCTTTTGGCCTTCTGTTGCTGAGAAATGCTGGTTGATTGCAGTGAAGAACTTATACAGTATGCCACAGCTGAATGACTTCCATGAATGAGAAACTAAAGCCAGTCAACATATTCATTAGGTTCAAAGAAATGAGTCTCAGAACTGTGGGAAAACTTTTGTTTATGCTGCTAGAGGGGAGAAAAAAAAGAGTGAGATATAAAGAGACCTCCACGGAAGGAAATTCATGGAGTGACGTGGGCGCACGTACACATGTAGGACTGCTAAGTGGGTTTTCACTTCTACCACACATACTATCTTACTTTCTGAGTTCATGCCTTCAAACTATATCACGGAAAGGATGGGTAACTTTGAATATGTTCAGATAATTTGTGATTCACATTAAAGAAACTCTTAGGAGCTGGTTCTAATTTTTATTTTATTTTTAAATCTAGGGCGTTTCTTACATGCAGCAGTTGTCTTCAGTGGAGTTCTGTATGAGTTATAGCAGTGTAACTAAGATTGATGTCTACTCATTTGTAAAATCAGAGAAAAAAATGAATTTCTAGCATTACAAGATAGGTGACTCCGAGTTTGGGGATTGCTTCAAAAATACTTATTTTATTGATTGCTGCCAGTGAAGCTGAGAATACATCCACTATTTTCATATGGATATTAACTATTTCTTCTTTTAATTAAAGGATGTTTTGATGAAGTATTCCCAGAATGTAAATGTTCCCCCTGGCACATGATTACCTCATTGTATCATGAGATAATACAATTATCCTAATTCATTACAAACTTAGATAGCATTATTTAGAGAGATACCAATCAGACTAAGATGCAGATCCAATTTTCTGGGTGGAAATATTATGCTCATTCTTGAGCAGAGCTCATAGTGTTTCTAGTAGCACAGAACCTCAGCAATCGCCTCTTGTAAGAGTAATAATTGAAAATATTAACCCCAACATCACAGTCATGCAACATATGCAAAATTTCATCCACACAGCTCCTGAAATAAAAGATAAATATGGCTGAATCCTTTGATCTCTTGACCAACATGAGGGAGAAAAAAATAACAAACCACCATCTGTTGGGAAAACAATTTAATAAAAACAATGGAAAACCAGTGTATAGTGTAGACAATCTAATTGAGGAAATGATTTATAAATAGAATTATTTCTTGATTTAGAGGTGCAGGAAGAAGCAAAACTGAAAGAAAAAATTACCAAGAACAGATCTGGATAGATTAGCATTGAAACAACATCTTTTATTGTGCTATCCATGTCACAAAGCTCCGGTTGACAGGGCCTGATCTCCTAAAGAAGAATCACATTTTAAGTGTGATGTTTGCAGCTGAAGGAAGTGACTATGTTGTTTGTAGCTCAGTACAAACATCTTGTCGAATAGGATTTAAACAATCAAGGTTACAATGCAACAGTTTTCAGCTGTGGTTGGTGTTCCACATGCAGGCCATGGAGCTGTGAAATGCACAACTGCAAACTAACCAGAGCATACAATGAATGTGCAGATACAAGGAGATAACCAGGACCCTGTTGACATTAACTGACTTCACTGGACTTCGTCTAAAATTTTATGAGAGCTAATGTGTTGTGAAGTGCTTTTCAAACTTGATTTTTGAAAGCTGTGGGATAAATTCAACTCTCAGAATTTATGTATACCTTGTAAACAACAAGTCTGAAAACTGTGCCTATTTTTGTGCTTTCAGACTAGTCTCACATTTATCCTTTCTGTGTGTTCACAGTGTGTGAGTGTTGCACAGTGACTGGCCTGTGGTCAGTCCGAGCAAGGCCCAGGCAGGCTGTGTGTGGCAGTGATGTGACCTGCTCAGCAGCGATGGCTGAGCTTCTCTACAAAAACACCCTTCTGCTGTTGCATCTGGTTGTAGGAGTCTCATCCACACAGAATATCCAGACAAGGGGCTTTTCCACACGGGAAAGATGAGAACACTTGTGGATTTAAAAGCAACTTTTCAAACAGATTCAGAAAAGAAAAAAGTAGCTTTCCAACAATGGGAGGCCCCCTTGGTGTGTTTCCAAGCGCCCTATTCTTCCTTTCATCAACAGCAGCATTTGACATGATAAAACTGGATTCTCCACAATGATTAAATCTTATTTCTCCTTTGATAAAAAACAGAGCAACTGCAGGTGAAGCTACTATTTCTGTGAGTATATAGCAGTGCATAGGTATTTCCAGTGGTTGCCTGGAACAGTAAATAATTGTTCTTCTCTTGCTATCTTGACCATCCCCAATTTTATGAACAGACCCATATTTATGTGAAAATGTTTCCATAACACTTTCCAGATGTCTTCTCGCTTTTACATGATTTGTAAACAGTTTCTTCTCTACCTTGTGCATAAGAACATCTCAAATTTGTTACTATCAAAATAAGTTCAAATCAAAAAATACCACTATTCCACAGATCAGTAAGAAAATAACGGTAAAGACTGATGCTTTGATTAGTGATTAGCACTTTGCTTGTTAAGGAGAGAATCTATTTCTGTAAGATAATAAATAAGAATTAATCTCATGTATGGATATAAGCCATACTTACAGAGAACATGGCTGCGAAAGGAAAGATCTCTCCAAAACATGACCAGATGGTTTAACCATTGTACCACTTTCTAAAATTGCACCACTTTTCAAAATACCCTTATAAACTTAAAGACTATCCTTTTTATTGGAATATAGCTTTTCATCTTTTTCATCATGTTTTTCTCTGGTATAGACACAGATTAAAAATCAAGTATCTCAAGATCTTTAAAGTCCAGCAGGAGACAAAAATCCTTCATCCTTCTTTAAATAGTACTTTTAGGGGAATATGAGACCCAGTACAGCAATGAATGCTTGTTTGCTGCAATAGTACCTGCCACTAGAAAAATCTAGATTCAGGAGTGAGAAATGAATTAGAGATTGTATTTTCTTCAGGGAATGAGCATACGATTGTGTATAAAATTATCTAAAAATAACAAACATAAATAGTGCATGGGTATAAATAATCATTTTTCATATAAGTCAGTCCTTATAACTTTTGCCCTGAAGAGTTAATCAATTTTCTGCTGAATGTCTTGAGGAAATTAAGAATAATAACTATTAAGAATAGCAATGAAGCACACAGTGTTTGAAATATTTGTGCTAGTCCCATATGCCTACTGCTTATGTGACATTGGAAATCAAACTAAGGAATCACAGCAGCTCTTTCTGCCCTAAAAATCTAAGAACAAAATCTCTTGAAGCCAGAGGAGACAAAAGAAAAACAACATTTACTCTTCCATTCATTCTCAATTCTATCTTACATAGTTTGTAACAACTTGTTTACTGTTTGTGGCACTCTGTAAGCCTGTTTGGAAATGTACTGGCTCCTCTGAGCTCTTGAGCATATACCAGACTGAATCTCTGTATCTTCCGTCAAATACCATTCATGTGAGAGAAATGTACTGTGCCCTTCTGTTCCTTCCTTCACCTCTCCCTTGTGTATGTAAGACAAATAATTTAGTGACTATGACTTGACTCAGAAGAAATACATGCCTGAGACTTCTACATGCCCCTATGGACTTTGAATACATTAGTTGTTTCCTAAGTAACTTATTTCATTGGAAAAAGGCGAGTAACTTTTCACTATTACTTGGGAATTCAAGCAAAGACAAACTAATACCTTCCTTTTTGTTTTTTTTCAGACTCATGAATTATTTGCTATAGACTATCATTTTCATTTAACCCCAGAAAGAAATTTTGTTTTTTAAAAATGTGTTTTTAAATGTGTTTCTTTACCTCAATGAGTCAAAAAAGAATGTGAGGAATGAACTAGATGAAAAACCAGTCACCACTGGAAAACTTAGATAAAAAGTAGTAGTGTGTGGAATAAATGCATGTAATTCATGCCAGTTGGAAGTTCTGGTGACTTATGTAATCTAATCTAATTTGTGTAGATCTGCAGTCAGCTATGAGTCTGAACTGTCTTCTCACCTGTAGTGATATTAATCGCAACTAGTAATTATTGCAGAACAGTATTGATTTGCATTTTGGTTCTTTTCTAAATATTTTATGGCTAATCATAATTATATACATTGTCCAATCCTAAGCAACCATCTTCCTTTTTAGTGTATGTATCAAGCAGCTTCAGAAAGGCTGTGACATGATGTTTCTCTTATTAGATTGCATATATTTTAGTTAAGAAATGTTACCTAATTTATGAAAATCTGTGGATTCCTTTGAGTTGCAGCATTGTCATACTGAGGGAGATATGTTAAAAAATGTTTGCAAGTACATAATCAGATGAGAGCACAATACTCCCCATTAATGAAATATGATCCATTATGAATCTTTCATGGGAGTGCTAATAACTACTTTTAGGCTGAAGTGCTCAGATGTCATAGTATAACAGTATCTGTCTTAGATGTGCACCTTTGCAGCAAAGTAATTAAAGGTTACGTAGCTGTTAAATGGTTACCTTGGAGGAATACTTGAATAATGTGGTTTCAAACACGCCTTCACAATGAAATTAATCAAATAAATTAAAAATCAGCTGATATGCACAATATCTGGCATATAGTATGGTTGGTGGCAGAAAGCAGAAGAGTTGAAGGTTTGTATAGTTATTTTTGAATGTAAAACAATCTAAGTTGTCCTTATATGTTAGATAATGTTTATCTTGTCGGGTTAAAAAGAAATGGCAAAATGGCTGAATAGAAATGCATTATTAAAATTATCACTATCCTGTTTCAAGTGCCACTTGAATGTAGAGCTCAGGTAACTCTCTGGCAGGGAGAAATCAAAATTCACTTGATCCTTTTCACATGTCTGTTCTACATGGAGTTAAAAGCCTAGTAATGAGTGACTAGAGTTTTACTAACAGCTCTATCTGACTCATCAGAAAGATACTTTCAGGGATTACTAGCCTGGTGCCTTCTTCTGTACTTAATATAAACCATACCAGGAAAGTTGAGCAAGTGGCTTGATCTGGGTGTAAACATTTCTCAGCACTGTTCAAGTGGGAATATGACGTGGGTGACACCCTTGACAGAGTGGGGCACTACAGAAATGAAAGAAATTTATTTTTCCTCATAATTTCTGTTCTGGATTGAAAGCTCATTTCACAGATGTTGACTTAAAAAATCATTTCCTAGTATTATGCAAGCCAACAGTGACAAATGCACAGTATATTTTGCTTTTCTCCTTGTTTAAATAGAAACAATCCATTAGGTAAATAGATTCATCTGAGACCTTTTCATATGCACACAAGAAGGTGTATAGTTCAAATCTCTAAATCTCTCCTATCCTCCTGAAACATTGGCCTTGCTCCAGGCATTGGCATTATTCACATACCTTAAGTTTTATCCTTATTTAAATGTTTTGTCTGATCATGTCTTTTAACAAAATAGAGAGAAATGTAAAATCTCTCATTCTTCAGAAAGTTTTGCTCATGACAGTGTTAGAAAAGTATTGGCAGAAAAAAAAAAGAAAGATGGAGATTTCTTGAAAGAAATCTGCCTCTTTCTCGCTATGATTTGTGGTTTTGTGCCACTAGGATAATTAGCACTGGTGGCACCATCCTATCAGTTATATGCAAAGTTGTTGCACATTTCAATTGAGGATGACATCAGTGTTATAGATTCTCCTGCAGTCCTCAGGCTTCTCAGGAGGCCAAGAGGTTTGGCCTTAATTGGGTTTACTCTCTGCAATTGAGATTTCTTGAAAGATGAAGCTTCAGTTGTTGTTATGTGAAAATGATCTCATCTCCCTAGGCCAAAAAAAAAAAAAACAATCCCTCCAGACAAGCTAAATTAACAGTGGTGTTATCCATCCAGTGAATAATCTTCTGATACTCTTCAAAGATCCTTTACAGACATAAGGACCAAACTTCTAAAAGGCATTGTTATAATATGTAAGCATGATTATAGTAATAATAACAATAGAAGTCTAAAAGAATTGTCCTTTCCATGCTGCAGTTTCTCAGATACTACAGATTTTACTTCCTGAGCAGAGTAAGAGTATACATACTGATTGTTTTGGACTGATTCCAGACATGTTTTTGAAGGGAAACAAGGGGAAAAAAAAGTTTTAGAGAGAAAGACTCTCTTCCAATGAATTATTTTGATGTATGATTTATTTTTTCTAATTACGAGTGGGTATATGTGTAATCAGAAAACAAATGGCATTGATTACTTTTTCAAAGCAGTCACTCTAATCATTTCATTCTATACTTCCAGGTTGTTTGAAGCATGGAAACAGCACAAAACCTGAAAGACTTTTGCCATTTGTATAAATCAACATTAACTTCTGAAGCTAACATTTATTTACTAGCTTGCAAAGAGTTTCATAAGAGATATGGCTGCACCTACAATACAAACCGTATGTCAGACAGCAGAAAACTGTGGAGCAATAATGCTATTGTTTTTTCCTTGGCTTGAGCCAAGTTTCGTTTTCTATTTGGCTAAGCATCAGTGGTCATGAAGGTGGTGTATCAACAATAGTTATGGTGGCACATTCAATTTATTTATAGCTGGTTGAAGTGCTTAACTTTGTTTACTTTTTCTGAACAACAATTTATTTTGTTCTGTTTTAACAAACCTTTCTGTTTAGGCATTTTGTCATCTTGCGTTATAAGAAACACAGATCTGATTTCATTACTCTAGTGTGGGAGTAATGAACGAGTAACACTGTTTATCAGCCTATGGTTGCTATGCCCAAGATCTTTTCTTGGAATACTTACTAGACAACAAATCTATTGAAGTCAGTAGAGTTTAATCTAGATCATGAATTTTAGTTCCTAACTAAAAATCTGTGAAACTCATACCAAATTTAAGACATGGAAAGACTGTGCATCATTTAACATGAAACAAGATCACAAAACCTCTTCAATGAGATGCAAGTACTAAATTTATATATTCTCTGAAAGATTAATGGGGAGATATGCAAAAGTAATGGGAAAAGTTGACTTTGATTAACCTCAGTAAAGTGAAGGAGCCAAAGAGGGTGGTGTTTTTTTTTTCAGTGGGGGTTTGGATTGTGGAAGAGCTGTCTGCGTGACTTAAGCCTTGTCCAAAAGAAAACTTGTGAATACAAGTAAGGTAGTACAAATCTCGGCACAGACGTTCTCATTTCAGTTAAAGTATTATTTCAGATCTGCTTTCAGCAGCCTGAAAGTGACTGAAAATAAGCTGCTCTTAAGCTAAGATCAGTGTGTAGTCCCAGAGTGCTTCTGTTTACCAGAATCTCATTACATTCAAACATACTGATACAGGTCTACAGATTAGTGCTTGGACTGAAAAGGTCATTTAGCCTTTCCAAGGATTTTGCAGGAAAGCAAGCTAGAATACAAGACCTCTCTCCTCGTCGTTTGTGAATTTGGCTTTTATTTCTTTGTGAAAATGTGTTTTCATGCAGACATTGAAAAGCCATGACCCACTGTAAAAAGAATTACCTTGAACAGAGATAGTAAGAATACAGTGTAAATGATGGTTAACAGAAATTCTAAATCTCTCTGTGCAAAGATTATAGCACTGTAAATTTTTTAACTCAAGAAACTTTTCTGACTTTATAAAAACAGTGATATATCAGAGACACAAAATAAAAAGAGAAATATAAAAGAAAGTAAAGAAAAATGTCAGAATTATTTTGTTGAAGGATGATAGAGAATTCCCTGAAAAATGTGATTTATTTGACATTGCAACAAGTAGCTTAGATGACACTTAATGACAGATTTTTTTTTTACAATCATATTTCATGGGATATTAAAGATAATAAATAAGGAAATACTTAAAAACTGACAATAGAACATGGAAAAGCTGGAAATTTCAGTTATGTATAAAAACCCTGACATCTTACTCATATGAAGCACTGACTTGTTCTCATGAGTCACAGTAATGATCTGAGTAAGAGGAATTAAAACCTGGTCCAAAATGATTCATTCAATGGAGAAAAAGAGAGAGAGAGAGAGAGGGTGGTGTTTTTTTTTTGTTTGTTTGTTTTTTTCCGCTATACCCACAACAACTTTCTTATTTATTTTATTTGTCTGGGTAAGCAACAAAACAGAAACAAATCCAGACCTAATCCTTCTAAAACACCATAGAAAGATACTAAATTGGTTTTAAATTACTGCAAGAGTTAAGCTGGAGCAGAAATATATTGTATCTTCATCTTTCATTGACGGCTCTCCAGTTTCGACAGTTTTCCTTGATTAAGGAAAATACCGTATTCACAATAGCTTTTATGGAATTTAGAATATATGGTTAATGTTGCAACTTAACAGAATAATATTTTTTAAAAAAAGTTTAAGTGCTTCTAAAGTGTTCTTTTTTTTAATAAAAAAAAAAGAGAAAGAAAATTTTAGTTTACTACTAATATTAACTTCCTAAATTTCAATTCTCATATGTATGTACCTAAGTAGGTGAATGTAAATTAATTACAATATTTTTTACATTAAATTGTAAATTAAAAGCATCATTTTCATGGTTGCTTATCTGGTTTGGTAACTTCAGTCTCATTTTCAAATAGGTGCTTAAGAACTTAAATGAAATTAAAAGTAATTGTTTCTATGCTTGTTTCCGGAGAATATCATTGAACCTCCAAAATAAAGCTGGAAGGTTGTACAAAAACAAACAAACAAACAAAACTTATTTCAGAAGAGCATATCTTATTTCAAAATGTATAATGTTCATAAATTGCAAGTTTTATCTTCTGCAAGCCAAATTCATTACTGACAAAGGTACTGCCTATTAACTACCTTTAAAAAAAAAAAAAGATAATATTAATTAAACAACTGCATTGATTAGTTCAAGTTTCCCTACCCAATTTTTACTCTTTTGAGACCACACTTTGAGAGCACCACCAAACTGACAAGACTGAAGAAAAATTTGAAAAAGACAATAAGAGAAACTGCAAAAAAATTCAACTAGAATACTTACTGAAAAGCAAAAGTAATGTTGCAATATTGCAATAAAAGCCAGTATTTTAAGAAGAGAAATAAAGGATGTGAAAATTGGTGGCTGTTGTAAGAGGAGGGATTTTAAAAACAAAAATTCTTACAAGAACTCAGAAGAGGAGAGCTGTAAAAATAAGCGTAAATAACTACAATTACCACTACACAAATGAAGGAATGAAACTTAGTACTGAATTTATTTGCAAGAATAAATCAATGTTCAACTAACTTTCATTAAAAAGAGATTGCTAAATTTTTTTGCAGGCAATGTCAGTGAATGATTTAAGACAAAAGGAAAAAACTTAGGAGATGAATATTTGTATCTAAAGTTGTTTTTAAAGCCAAATCTCTTGAGCTCTCTGACCACTGACTACTTGTCGTTAACTATAACTAGGATTAGGCTCTATATGCCAATTTGTCAAACGTGGGCATTAATTACCTATGCATCTAATTACACACTAAGGTGCTTTTATGAAAAGCGGTCACAAAACCCCATTCAGAAGTAACTTGAGCAAATGATTTCGTTGTTTCTGGGGAGATTACTCATACACGTAAATTAAAACCAAATCTGAAACTTTTATGCACTTAGGTGCTTCAAATGGACAAATTGTTTTTAAGTCTCAGCTCTCCATACTAAGAGAGCAACATAGACATTCTGAGGGGGAAACGAGAGAGATTTTGGGTTTCTTGCCGTGCTAAGGAACAATAGTTTGTGAAATTGAGAAGAAATGGCAGTAAGAAAGATGAATAAATGTCAATAAGAAAGAACGCTGGAGGATCTGAGACTTAAAGTATTCTGCTCTTTCCTGGATTTAAATAGTTTACTCCCTCACAAGTTAGTTTACAACCTAATTTCAGACAGTAAAAGATATTTTACCTGATCTAAATCTTCTGAAGTGTAGTCAACTACTGTAGTTATCCAGACTTATAAATGGAGAGAACTGTGCATCTTCAGAAATCACATACCTGTCATAACTTTTTCAGATATTCATTTCAATGAAATAAAAATAATAAAATAAGAAGAAATTCAGATGCAATGCATTTCAGAAATGTTCCTCAATATCTTTTTACATTTCTCTGAACTAAAATGAATAAAGTTATAGAAATTGAATCCAAGAAAGGAACTCAGGAAGCAGTATGAAATTTCAGATAAAATTTAATTGTACAAGAGTAGACGCAGATTATTATCCAATTAAAAACAGTTCACAATAGCCTTCATAAAAACATGAACTTAGATACTGCTGTTAAACTTAGATTTTAGTGTTCAGAATCCTTGAGGTGTAAGAGTGCACATATATGTGTCTGTTAGAACCATTTGGTGTTCTTCCTTAGATACTGTCATCTAAGACAGTAGACCAAATTCCCATGCTGAAAATTATTTTCGTGTTTTCAAGTATAAATGACTAAAAGCTAATGTGATGGCAAAGTAGAGGTAGTAGACAGGTAGGAATGCAACTGAAGGAGAAAAGCACCTGAACATTGTAAGATAGAGTAAGTGTGGTCTATTTTACATCCTGTTATTGTCACTTTGTTTTGTGTTTGCAGCTTACACACACTAATTTTTTAACAAGAATCTTCCACTGCCCTTTAGCTGTTCCATGTAGGGACATATCCTACCATCCTACTGTATCATCAGGGTAAAATTTGTAATAAATGATGTTCTTTTACTTCTCATATTATTGAAGAAGATTAACAGTGCAGGATTTAAAACTTGTGACCAAAAATTGTTAAAATGACTTAAAATGAATTACGTTTAAGATAGAAATAGGCTTCTGAATACCAAAAGACAAAATCCAGACAGCAGGAAAATAAGGTTAAATGTAATCTATCTGAAGCCATTTCACAAAAAGAAGAGGAAATGTATGACATATGGTATCAAGTACAGCACTTGAAGTCAAGTCTAAAAATGTTTCAAAAGGCAGCTTTAAGTTTGCATGGTTAAAAGAGGAAATGAAGGATATGATGATATATCAAGAAATAAGGAAGAGTTATGAAACCAGAGGTGGACCTGTGGGATGTTTGTTTGCTTTTCTTATCCAGTAGTTTCTAATGTTTTTACTGAATTTATCTTCAAACTCAACCTCCACCTCTATCTTCCGTTCTGTTTCTCCCAGTGACATCAGTTCTGGTTATTAGCACAAAAACTGGGTGGATCTTTGAACCTTGAAACCAAATCAAAGAATGATTTAGGAAAAGAGATAATTGCATATCAGCTCTTCTTTCCTCCAATATGTTTAAATGGATTAGATTATTTTAATGTGTTGAATGTGGTGGAAACATTTTAGAATAATATTGTGGTATGAGTCTCCAGTGACTGTATTTGAATCATAAAAGCAAGTTAAAAAACAACAACAACAAAAACCAGCAACTTAATTTTCTCTGTGGAATTTTGTAGCATGCATTGAGAACCAAATAGAGATATTCCTTGGGAATCACAGGGAGACTAAAAGCTAACTGAGCACAAAGACTGGTACACTTTCCCCATCACAAGTGATCCTTACTAATTTTACTTGGCACACTGTGCATAGATTTGTGTGCGCTGAGTAAGCTAAGTTGTCATTAGCTTTACTAGGATTTGTAACAAGATTGTATACTTTTGTTTATGATGCTGGACAAGGCTCAGGAACTAGGACATTAGCTTTTTGCTTTGGCACAGATTTCTTGGCTAAATTACCTAATTTCTCTCTGCCTCATTTCATAAGAACAGTCAAATCTGTTCAAACCAAAGGCTCGTTTAGCCCAGTACCTTGGTTCTCACAAGGGCCAATAATGCATGCCAGTGAAGAGAATAAGAAGGCAGATGTGCAGCAGTGCTTAGTGATATAGTCTCCCAGGCTGAAGCACTCGTTGTTCAGTGATTTCTTGAACCACGGGTGGAATCCCTGTGTTTATTGTTTCTCAAGGACTTGGTTTTGATGAATTAGTTTTGGCATTTCTTGAGCTCGTATATCTTTTAAGTAACCACAACATCGCATGCCCTACAAACAGTACATGTGAGAAGCAACCTTGTATTTTGTTTCCTTTAATTCTTCTACCTGCCAGTTCCTCATTTTAGAACAAAATGAGAACAATCTTTTTTTCTTCATCTTTCTTCCAGTTTGTTGTACACTTTTTAAGTCAAAGGATTATGGTTTAATGAAGTCCTGAAAGCCCAGGAACACCATGGATTTAGAGGCGTAAGGATGGTGGTTTTATTCTTTATTTCTTTCTTCAAAACTTCTAATACTAAACTTTCTATTTAGACTTATGTTAAATATTAATCTCCTTCACTGAGAGAAAGGAAAAGAGAAAGAGAAAGAAAAAGAAGCATAGAGAAAGAAAGAAAAAGAAGGAAAGAAGGAAAGAGAAAGAANGATTGTGACTTTAAGACATTGTTCTTGATCTATAAAATGAGGTACTGCAATATTGTTTTCAGAATTGCTTTCTCTGGAAAGATACAGAAGGAAATGACTATACACAAAGTGTCAGAAAGTCCTTGAAGCAAATACACAAACTGTTCTGGTTTATTCTAGCTGCCTTCAGTCAGTAATACGAGATATCATTTCTAACATTAACAAATAAAACATTTCTAGTCAGAAATATAGTTTTAAAATTTCCTTTTCTTTAATCTATACAAAAGAGATGCTACCTCTGTTCTTTTGATGTCTTAATTAGATCCCACTGAAAGATGAGAATGCCATAGGCTGAACTAGCTTTGGAGCAGATGCTTACTCATTGGTATGAGAATAAAATGCCAATCCTGCAATTTGACTTCTCTGCTACTGTTAACACCTTCTGAAACAGGAAGACAGCTGGACTATTATATTTCAGATTCCATTTGTAAGTGTTAATTTTACTGCCTGCATACAAAAGGAAAGGAAAAGAGCAAGATACACTTCGTTCACACAGTTTTTCAGTGCATCTTGAAATATGGGTTGCTGGACCTTGCAAGCCCTTGTGTGATTTTTCTTACAAGAAACTTCAGCAGATGTTTGGTCACTTTTCCTACAAGGCCATGCCTCTGAGGTCTCCCCTTTCCAAGGGACTTATGCTTGGACAAGAACCAATTACAGTTGATGATGTTTCAAAAACTGACTCCTATTTCGCAGGAACCTACAGGAACAATCAATATTCAAATATTAGGTAAACAAAGCTTCATCTATAAAGAAAAGATAAACTCAGAAGAGTTCAGAAGATACTTCAAACAGCACAAACACCTTCTCCTGTTGAAATGTTTACATCCAAGGTGATAGAAAGCTGAGTAGAACTATCTTGCAGATTATCTGGGCATATTTTAATAAATAAATACAAAGACGTTATCTCCTATGAGTTAGTATCAATTTTACTGGACCCAGGACTAACTTACAGTAAGGAAGCACTCTAGGGTTAAATCTGAGACAAAATGATTTAGAAACAACTCAATGCCTTAAAACTTTCATTTATAATGTAGACGTGCAAAAAAACAAGTGGATCCTTCTGATATTTGTCTTACCTGATAATCTTAACAATCGTTTTTTCCTTTAGTTAGATGATTGTTTCTTCATGGGGTTGCACAAATGTCACTGGGGAGAGAACTCAGCTTACTGTCTAAAATATGCTATTGTTTGTGCATAACAAATTAAATAGATAATTTAACACAGCAGGTGAGACAATAAATATTTCAAGTCTTACTATTTTTCACTGGTGCATATATACATTTGTGTGCGATAATATATTGCAAGGATCAACAACTAAGTGTGGTTAAACATTTATCTGCATAAATGCAAATGAAGTTTTCATTTCAGTTGGATATTCTAAAACAAGTAATCAGTATGAATTAGAAACACATGATTTTTCTTCTCAGTGTTTATTGCCATCACTTTAATGATGACAAAAAGCAGAGCAAATGCAAAATGCAAGTTTATAAGTTGTGTATTCATCAGTTCAAACCTTTTAAATTGATAGTGATGGAGAACAACTGTTCTAATTCCCAGTCATTTGGAAGGATTTGCTGTGACCCCAACTTAACACGTAAACATGGCAAGGGATATGAGAAAGATTACTCTGGTGTTCACTGAACTTGAGGGGAATCTTTTCTTGACTTTGAGGAGGGCCACAAAGATGATCAGAGGGCTGGAGCACCTCTGAGTTAGGCCTCTTCAGCTTGGAGAAGAGAAGGCTGTGGAGGGACCTGATAGCAGCCTTCCAGTACCTGAGGGGGGCCTACAGGAAAGCTGTGGAAGGACTTTTTACAAGGATAGGTAATGACAGGACAAGGGGTAATGGTTATAACCTGAAAGAGGGTAGATTTAGACTAGATATGAGGAGGAAATTCTTCTCTGATGGTGGTGAGACACAGGAACAGGTTGCCCAGAGAAGTTGTGGATGCCCCCTCCCTGGAAGTGTTCAAGGCCAGGCTGGATGGGGCTTTGGGAAACCTGGTCTAGTGGGAGGTGTCCTTGCCCATGGCAGGGGGGTTGGAACAAGGTCCCTTCCAACTGAAGGTCCCTTGATCTCTAAGGTCCCTTCCAACCTGAACCATTCTATGATTCTATGACTTCAATGGGCTTCAGGATGAGACTCCAACAGAGAGCAGGACCTGAGAAGATATGTATGAAGATCTCAGGGACAGCACCTCACTGTCTCAGATGGCACTTACCCTTAGTTGTACTCTATAGGGTCTATTCTTACAATCCTTAACCCTCCTGTTAACATAAAGACAAGTTCTGCCTAATTTAATTCATTACCCCTCCACATTTTGGCTGTGGGAAAAAAATAAAATAAAAAAATAAAAAAATAAAAAAAGCTGTATGGCTTAATAGTTTAGATTCCATTAAAATTGGCTACAGAAAGTTTTCCCAGAACTCGACAGAACTTGAAGGAGAATAGCTTCTTTTCTGTGAGAAATCAGTGTGTTTGCTAGTATGTGTTACCAACAAAGTTCAAAGTTGATCTATATTGTACTGTACTGTACTGTACCATGCTACCATGCTATACAAGACAATGCAGTGTGATATGATACTATACTATGATATTTGCAGCCAGAATTCTGAGTTAAAGTTTTGTTAAAGAAAAGGCAACATTTCTTCTTCAAAAATATTCATATCAGTAGTTATCTAACTAGATACTGATTGGAGTCACTGACACTATGCATTCTTATTTAGGAGTGTATGTATAAAGATGTGTGAGCTGAGTTTGTTATTTATTTTTTTGCCAGCCTCATTAGCTCTCTCCCCTCTGGGAAAACATGGGTACTAAAAAAGCAGGCAAGATAGTGAATAAATGTTTTTTTTTTTCAGTCATCCTGAATCAAAAACACATAAATCCATGTGTTTTTATGTCAGCAAAGCTTTTGTTGTACTAGGAAAAGAATATCAAGCGTTCTTGTTTGACTTTTGTAACAAAAAAGACCCTCAACCTGTATGAAAAATGTATTGCTCTTAAATACAATGCCACAAAGAATAATTACAACTTGTCACAGAGAGTGGTTATAATTATGCCTACTGCTAGTTATGTCTCCATGTGTAGTTAGCTTTTCAACTGTATTGTTCTCTAATGCAATACCAGTTATTAAGATGTTGAAGATAATATTTTTTGCTAATGAGAAAAAATAAAATGAGGCTGCACAGAAGAGCTGGGTAGATGTCACACTGAAAGTAAGTAAACGGAACAAAGGCAAAATAAGTGCTCATTGCAGAGATTTTAAACCTAAGCTTTGCCTTACTGAAGGAAAAAAATGCATTGCCCGAAGTGTCAGCTTGTGTATTCCAGCCCTTCAGTTTTTTTTTTTTTTTTTTAAAACCTGAGTACTTATCGAACACTGAGCTAGACCTGACACTTTACAGGCTTCTCTGAGTGAAATATTGCAGATAGTTTACAATACTTCAAAGAAAAAAAGCTTAGTAGTTGCTACATTAACTTCTCAGAGTATAAATCTCTGTTGCTTCTTTATTTCTTGCACAAATTCTCTGAAAGCATGCTCAGTGTATCTCATTGTAGGGGATTGTGGGGGGAAAGAGTTCATAATATTTTTATAGCTTTCCTTCTCATTCTGTCACTCATTTAGAGACTGATTTTGGAAACCTTTGTGAGGACTTGGACTCAAAGAGAACACTGGGAATTAAAAAAACAGGCTAAAAAGCAATGCAGACACATCAGTAAATTTTTCAGAAGTGACTAATAGGTTAAAGTATCAGAATTTTAAACTGTCCAGAAGGTATTCTGTGAAAATCAGAGCCCTTGAGTGAGTCTTAAATTGGGTGCTCAACCTGGGAGCATGCACTTGGGAAATCAAAAAATCTTGGCCGTATGCTTACATGTTAACTCCACTTGACTAAGTCTTTTCTACATGTTGCTTCCCCAATTTGCTGTTGTTTTTGTGTTGTAAATAAGATACCCTCGACAAAACTCAGCTCAGATATGAAGTTCCCCAGGAAAGCTGAAGAACCATTCTCTTGTTGAACAGCACCCTAATTGTGGAGGCAATTTTACAAACAATCCCCTGGGGGAAACATTTTCCTTCTCATCAGGAAGGCTCTTGAATAAAATAACACCTTTGCTAACTTCATTTATTTATAACAGGACAGAAGACTGAGACTGGTTGAGATTTATTGCCATTACATCATGGATGCTCAGTAATTCATAAAACATTGAGTCTAGGAGTTAGCGCTGCTGTTATTTCCTCTGATGCCTGACCTCACCACAGTCTAATAACGTACAGGAAATCCAGAAGACAAAGGGGGAAAGCAGTGGTCTTGAATGCTAAAAATAACCATAGAAAGCTAGTACAATCGTGTAATAGACTATGGTCCAATAATTTATTTAACATAATAGTAAAATCTGCTAAAGCAATTAGAATCTGTTCCAAATTCTTTTAATGGAAAATATTTTGGGGGTAAGCACAGGAACACTAAAAGAATTGGGACTTTTAGTTACATGTGCTGGTTTTGGTTTTGTATATCTTATTGCTTACATATGCAGACCACTTAACAACTAGAGTAGAACAGACAGTCATTGTATGGTAGTTATATTTCCAGAGGTCATCCTATATAAGCCAGACGGTGATCTTAGGTGATGTATTACACTTGACAACCCAGAAAGTTGCAATACAAAGACATTCTAATTCTCACTGTCCTCTGAGAGTTGTTCAATATCCTTCATGGTATCTAGTGTCTAGTATGCCATTGAGATGGCATTTTTGACGTCTTTACTAATCACTCAAGGTTAACATGTCATTCATATTAACTGTGTGTTTTTTTTGTTGTTATTTATGTGTGTGGTGTTTTGTTTTTTTCTTTCCTAACCACAATGTTTGAAAGTTTTGCTAATGGGATAAATAGTGTAATGACTATAAGATTCCTTGTTAGCTTCCATGTCTGCTCATTTAATTGCCTTGTCCAGAATTAGAACAATATTTTATCTAAAACATTACTTTAGTCAGTGCTTTAGAATTAATGCAAGTGGATAAACGGCTTCTCAGAAAAACAAAACAAAATAAAAAATTTGCATGTAAGTTATGTAAAACTGGTGTCTGTAGCCTGTGAAATACTGCAAAATAAAGTTCACAAACACATACTTCTTTTTTTAACAGCTGTTCAGATTGACTGGGCCTGCTCTCTTTTCTTCTACTTATGCTGCACAGTTATTTGAGAGACACTGTTCTTCATAAAATAACAATATTAGTATGCAATCTAGAAAGTTTGGGTGTGAATAAGTCCTCACTATTTGACAGTATCATTTTCTTTGTCTTCCAATCAGAGGCAGACAGAATCATAAACTAGAAATAATGAACAGATTAAAACAGCCGTTCCTGAACAGCCAATTTGGCTTTTCCCTCTCATTAAATTAATTTAATTACAATAATGCAGAGAAAGAGAGAGAGAGAGAGGAAGAGGTAGAGAGAGAGTGAGAGAGAGAAGAGAGAGGGAGAGAGGAAACACCTCCCTTTTGGTAAAGGTTTATGGCAACTTAATAATTATTAATTCATTTAATTTAAATAAGAAAACAGAGAACTATGCAACTTCTGATATTTGATTCAACCGGAGCTGTTGAGCATTGTCCAAGTTCATTTTGGTCTAGGTAAACAGGTTTTCAAGACTTATCCTTACCCACATTGTCTACATCTTTAAGGTATATTCTGAACATTGTAAGCCAGGAAAACTTTCCAGAATGAGTTATCACTCATGTTGGGATAAAAGGAGAAACAGAAATCAAGAGCTTTGTATTGTTTTCATTACTCTACAAAAGGAAACATGGAGTTAAAGGTGTTCTCTACACCTTTTTCAGCTCAATATAAAAAAATATGATTTTCAGGTACCAGCATTTTAGTGAACTTCCTAAGTAGGGTGGCTGAGTGCAAAGAACGTTTTGGGATCTGAAAAGGAGGGCAGAGATTAATGGATGGACTGTTGGAAAGGTCTTGCAGTGATCAAAAATCTGGGCAAAATCTTTGAGGGCAGGCACAGAGAGTTGGGGAGATCATCATCATCAGTTTTTCAGGTAAATATTCTTCAACAAAGTTCCTTCACCATGCCTTTAGCACAGCACAGAAACACAACAGATTTCAGTTGCAGGTCCCACACAAGCTGTAGACTTCTCCTTAGGAGCAGTTTTTTACTAAAAATTTGTCACTTAGAGTAATTTCCCACAGGATTCTAAAAATTATTTCCAATAACTCAATTCTGCTTAGCCCTAAGTTGGAAAACAAAACATAAAATAGGTGTTCCAGAGTCCAGTATCCTCGAAATGTGTGTAGGTAAAAACCACATAGCACATGGAGATTGAATAATAAAGCTCAGAGGCTCATTGTATTTCTTTTCGTTTTTCTTTCTTTTTGTTTTTCTTTCCTTTTGTTTTTTTAATAATTAATGTTTTAAAACAGTTGTAGTATTGCTTCAGTCACTTTTCACCTATTTCCTCAACAACTACCACTTGCCCCAACATTTACATTTGTTTTAATATTTGTATTTTTTGCATATTTTCTCACATTATATTTATTTACACTTGCACTTTCTCAAAAATAAGGCATTCCACTGGGATGACTTTAATAAATGTCTCTTATTAAAAGTTCCATAACAGCATGGTTCCCAAACCTGAAATCAAAGTCCTCATATTTAACAGTTTTCATGACTCAATAGATTAAGTGTGAAATAGGAAGTATGATAACAATAACAACATAGCCATATCCCACACAGTTGTGGGGAAAAAAAAAAAAAAAAAAAAAAAACTATAACCCTG